>JAHIAM010005150.1:0-44142 GCA_021605205.1 Aegilops longissima
CGATATATATGCATTTATACGGAACATTGTGCATGACTTTGATAATATATAATGAAGTTATAAATGAATAATCATATTTCACTGCTTTCTAATAAAGAATTGTTGTCATCTACATATCATTCTATATCGGTGGACATATCGGGCTAGATATCGCCATATCGGTCGATATTTGGTCCATATCGGATTATATGTTGAAAATGATATTTCAAAATGATATGCTATGTTTATATCAGTAGAGCCCAAAAAGTGATATATCGGCCTATATATCGGTTGTATCGCCTAGATTTAAAAGCTTGGTTCTTGCCATGTATATCTTCTATGCTATGTCTTCTTGATGTATGTATGCTTAGTTTATCATGTAAGGCTCTGTAGTGAGTGCTTGAGCTATTAAACATGCCTACTTGTTATATGTTTTGCCATGCCTGTTGTTGAATCATAATGAAACTTGCTATTTTCACATGGGTGTTACTATATTTTGATCCTTTTGGATTATGGTCGTAAGGGACTTTTGTTCTATGCTTTGAGTAGATTCATGCCATGCCTTGTTTTGCTATTATAAGTTCCTGTAGCATGTTGTTTTCTTGCTCGAACATTGCTACCGATGTTGTTTTTGCCTTGTTCAATAATTTCACTAAGTCTGTCCAGCTGATATTTTTGCACTTTTGCCATGTTTGTTTGGAACTGTTGTGATGTGATTTAGCCGTAGCTCAGTGTTCATCTTTTGTCAAGCATCTTGAGTAGATCACTGACATATACTTTGTTGGTACGTTTGGGTGCAGTAGCTTAATTTCTTGTTGCTTGCTAAGTGGCATCATCTGTTAATGGCAGATTTGTGCCATTCTTGTTTTGCTTGTCATTTGCAAACCGTGCATCCGATTCGGTGATCTTTATATCGATTTCAACCGAAATCATCTCATCTTTCAGCGGCATACTTGGTTTGCCAAGTTGATGCCTGGTTCATCATTTTCCTTCCGGAGCGCGCATCGCATTGCATATCACATCTCGCATATCATGCCATGTTTTGCATCATGTTGCTTGTGCATTGCACCGTGATTTATTGTGGTTCCTTTGTTTGTGTTCTTGCTTTGGGTAGAGCGGAGGCGAATGCGTGAGCGAGGAACCTGTTGAGAAGCGCTTACGAGGATCAAGCTTTCAACAACTCGAGAACATTGCGAGGCAAGATGACCATACCCTCGAAATCACTTCTATCTTTGCTATGCTAGATGCTCGCTCTTTTGCTATGCCTATGCTACGATGCCTATCATTTGCTTATCATGCCTCCCATATTGCCATGTCAGCCCTAACCATCCTTTCCTAGCAAACCGTTGATTGGCTATGTTACCGCTTTGCTCAGCCCTCTTATAGCGTTGCTAGTTGCGGTGAAGATGAAGTTTGTTCCTTGTTGGAACATGGAGATGTTGTTCCTTGTTGGAACATGTTTACTTGTTGGGGCTATCAAAATATATCTGCTATAATTAATGCATCTATATACTTGGTAAAGGGTGGAAGGCTCGGCCTTATGCAGTGTTTTGTTCCACTCTTGCCACCTAGTTTCCGTCATACGGTGTTATGTTCCTTGATTTAGCGTTCCTTACGGTTGGGTGATTTATGGGACCCCTTGACGATTCGCTTTGAATAAGACTCCTCTAGCAAGGCCCAACTTTGGTTTTACCATTTGCCACCTAAGCCTTTTTCCCCGGTTTTCGCGAGCCCGAGGGTCATCTTTATTTTAACCCCGGACCGGTGCTCCTTCGAGTCTGGCCCAAACTAGAGTGCTTTGGCGCCCCTCAAGGAAACTTGAGGTCTGGTTTTAGTTATACGGACTGCTCATCCGGTGTGCCACGAGAGCGAGATATGTGCAGCTCCTATCGGGATTTGTCGGCACATTCGGCGGCTTTGCTGGTCTTGTTTTATTGCTGTCGAAATGTCTTGTAGTCCGGGATTCCGAGATTGATCGGGTCTTCCCGGTGAAGGAATATCCTTCGTTGACCGTGAGAGCTTATATTGGGCTAAGTTAGGACACCCCTGCAGGTATTATCTTTGAAAGCCATGCCCGCGGTTATGAGGCAGATGGGAATTTGTTAATGTCGGTTGTAGAAAACCGAAGTTGACCTCAATTAAAATACACATCAACAGCGTGTAACCGTGATGGTCTCTTCTCGGCGGAGTCCGGGAAGTGAACACGGTGTTGGAGTAATGCTTGACGTAAGTAGTTCAGGATCACTTCTTGATCGCTACTAGCTTCACGACCGTGCTTTGCTCCTCTTCTCGCTCTCTTTTGCGAATGTAGCCACCTTATATGCTAGTCGCTTGCTGCAGCTCCACCTCACAACTCTGTCCTTCCTATAAGCTTAAATAGTCTTGATCTCGTGGGTGTGAGATTGCTGAGTCCCGTGACTCATGATTCTACCAAAACAGTTGCGGTGCCGACGATGCGGTGCAGGTGGACTTAACCGAGCTCAAGTGGGAGTTCGACGAGGAACGTGGTCGTTACTATGTGTCTTTTCCGATGATCGTGAGTGGAGCCAGCTTGGGACGATCGGGATCTGTGTAGCATTTGGGGTATCTTCTTTTATTTTGGTTCCATAGTCGGACCTTGAGTGTAATCTGAATGATGGATGTTTATTTATGTATTGTGTGAAGTGGCTATTGTAAGCCAACTATGTATCTTTTTCCCTTATGTATTACATGGGTTGTGTGAAGATTACCTCACTTGCGACATTGCTTTCAATGCGGTTATGCCTCTAAGTCGTGCGACACGTGGGAGATATAGCCGCATCGAGGGATACAAGTTGGTAATCGAGCCTTCCCGACTTAGGAGCCCCGCTTGATTGTTTCTTTGGCGTTGTTGAGTCTAGAACAGAAAATGTTTTGAGTCTTAGGATTATATATATCGAGAGTAGGATTCTTTTACTCCCAGTCCCTTAAATCGCTTCTGTGAGGTCTCTGACGTAGAAGTTTTGACTCTCCTCTCCTCAAATTTCACTAAATTTTTTAGGATCACGCTGGTATCTTGGAATCATTCCGATGGTTTTGTGACGAGAACATTGTTCTTGGTGCCTCGACATTTATGGGTTGTGGCGGTGTCCCGGGAGTTGAGCTCCGAGGTGTTGTCGTCACAATTTTATCGTTGCAGTTCGGAATACCGAGTTTTGCCGACATCAAAATCTCTTTGTACAGTTGTTGGTGAGATAACCCGATAACCCAAAGATCGGGCGAGCTCGGGAGTATTGCCATGACTCGTATAACGGATGTTTTTGAAGGTCGAGGTACCACGATTTCAAGGTTTCTTGGTTATGTGTTGACGGATGGATACAAGCTGGATCTAGGTATTGTTAGTTTGGGTGATATATTTCCCCAACACATTGCATAACCAGAAAGTTTCGGGAGTTTATAGGTGGGAATTCTAGTAGCTTACAGGATATCTTTCCGACAGATGTATGATTTGAGATTGGGGTCCAACGTCTAGTGGTCCGCCCATCCACGGTCGATTCAGTGATGGTGATGCGTCTTAAAGAATCCTTGGCTATGCTGATTCGGGGACGTCTTGTTTGTCATTCGTGACGTCCGCTGTACGTCGTGCCCGTGTGGGCCCCACCACGAACACTTTGGGCGAAATCTCTATCATGTGTTTGTTCCGGCTTATTCTAGAAGCCAATCTTTTGTTTTGTTTTCAGTTGTGATATTCGAGTTGTTTCAAAGGCAGATGGTGATTCCATACCTTTATCTAAGTGGCTTCTCACCTTAATGGACGTGTGATTTTAACTTTGGAATTCATTCGTTCATCCTTGTTCGAATGTTTTTTGTGAAGACTATATGTTGTAATTTCTATCCGTTGATTCAACTTGTCTTTCTGTCTATCAAAGTGCTAACGGATGTCACCCTCTTCAGGATGGCTCCGCCAACGCGTCAGAATCCGGAATGAAATGATGGGAGTCAGTCGAACCCTCCACCTCCACCTCCGCCTCCGGAGGCCTGGCAAGCTATCATGGCAGCCACCAATGCCAATGCTCAGATGATTTTGCAGCTCTTGCAAGAGCGTACCCAAGGGCAAGGCAGTCAAGGAAATCAAGGTCAAGGCAACAACTAGCCGCACTTTGCTACTCTCGATCGGTTCCTCGCTAATCAGCGAAGTCTTTCAGTTTACGTGTCGAGGCCACGACGCCGACGATTGGCTTGTGGACATCTGCAAACATTTTGAATGTAGCAATGTCGGACCTGAGGACTTTGTCAAGTTTGCATCGCTTCAACTCAAGGACCAAGCTCTTGAGTGGTACCAGCAATACAAAGATTCCAGAGGAGGTCGTGTCATTACACAGGATGAGTTCCGCGAGATTTGAGCTCACCACATTCCGAAAAGTGTTGTTGAGAGCAAGCGTGAGGAGTTCCGCAATCTCAAGCAAGGCAACATGTCTGTGTACCAATACAATATCCAGTTCCAGAAACTCGCTCGCTTTGCTAAGCAAGAAGTCCCTGATGAAAAGAGTATGATCTATCAATTCAGAGGTGGTCTCAGAGAAGATCTGCAATTAGCTCTTGTGCTTTTTGAGCTAGAAAAGTATGATGAATTCTACAACATGGCACTGAAGCAAGAAGCTGCCCAGCTCAAATGTGAGGCTTCTAAGAAGAGAATCAGGGATGCAGTTCAGTCTTCTTCTTCCTCTCAAGTGGCAGCTAAGCAGCAGAAGTTCTATCTTCCTCCTCCTCCGTTCCGTCAGCCTTATCAGCAGAAGAACTCAGGTGGTCGTGGATCTTCCCACCCACCCAACCCAGGCTATTAGAACAAGTCTAATTCTCAAGCTCCAAGGTCAAATGCTCCTTACCACCGTCCGCTCTCAGAGGTGACTTGCAACAAGTGTCAACAGAAAGGTCACTATGCGAACAAGTGCTTCAACCAAAGGCGCCTTCTGCCTCCTCCTCTGTGAAATCTTCCAGCAATGCAGTGGTCAAGCATAATCCAAAGCATGCCAAGGTCAATATGATGAATGCAGCTCAAGCGGAGGAATCTTCTGATGTGATAATGGGTAATCTCTCAGTTAATGATATTCCTGCAAAAGTCTTATTTGATGCTGGTGCATCGCATTGTTTCATCTCAAGACCATTTGCATCTAAGCATGAGTTGGGTTATCAAGAATTGCCTAGTTCCTTATCAATTGTGTCCCCGGGTAAGCAAATGACAGCTAATAATTATGTCCCGGATGTTTCTATCAAGATGGGCGACTACAGATTTCTCGCTAAACCAATTGTCCTGGGTGACTCGGATATTGATCTTATTCTTGGGATGGACTGGCTTTATCAGCACAAAGCTCAGCTTGATTGTGCTGCCAGGGAAATTCAATTGACTCACTCCTCTAATGATGTGATCATCTATGCCGCTCGTGATGAAACCATTCGGTTGTTTTCTCTCAATGAGAAGGCGAATTGGATGCTATCTCTCGATTCGATCGTTTGTGAGTACCAAGATGTCTTTCGGAAGAGCTTCGGGTATGCCTCCTCATCGGCCGATTGAATTAGTTATCGATCTTGAGCACCGCATTGAACCCGCTTGCAAGCGTCCATACAAGCTTGGACCTGATGAGCTGAAGGAATTGAAGAAGCAGCTCGATGAACAAGAGCGTCTGGGTTTGATCGGACCGAGTTCATCTCCTTGGGGTTGTGGTGTTCTTTTGTCCGGAAGAAGGATGGCGCGGACCGACTTTCGTCGACATCGTCCATTGAATAAGAAGACAATCAAGAACAAGTATCCACTTCCCAACATCAATGAGCTTTTCGAGCAACTCAAAGGTGCTAAAGTGTTCTCAAGCTTGACCTTCGTATGGGTTATCATCAGATTCGCATTCGTGAACAAGATATTCCCAAGACAAACATTCGAACAAGCTTTGGTTCTTATGAATATACTGTCATGTCTTTCGGCCTTGTCAATGCTCCTCCAACATTCTCTCGGATGATGAACTTCATCTTCAACCCCTACACCAATGAATTCGTCTTGGTCTATCTTGATGATATTTTGGTCTTCTCCAAGAATAAGAAGGATCATGCCAAACATTTGCGATTGGTGCTAGACAAGCTCAGAGAGTATCAATTCTATGCGAAGTTTTCCAAATGTGAATTTTGGCTTGATGAAGTGCTTTATCTTGGTCATATCATCTCCGCCAAGGGCATCGCTGTTAACCCCGAGAAGGTGTCTGCAATTGTGAATTGGGAACCTCCTCGGAATGTCAAGCAACTTCAGATTTTCTTGGTCTTGCAAGCTATTGCCGAAGATTCGTTGAGAATTTCTCCAAGATTGCAAAGCCTCTTTCCAACCTCCTCCAGAAGCATGTGAAGTATGTCTGGTCTCATGAGTGTGACGTTGCTTTCAATACCCTCAAAGAGAAACTCGTCACAACTCTGTCTTGACTCCTCTGATGAATCCAAGCCATTGAAGTTTTTCGTGATGCTTCTCTTCAAGGTCTCGGTCTTTGTGTTAATGCAAGAGGAGAGGGTTGTGGCTTATACCTCTCGTCACTGAAGCCTAACGAAAAGAACTACCCCACTCACGATCTTGAGTTGGCGGCAGTTGTCCATGCATTAATAACATGGAGACATCTCTTGTTGGGAAGGAAAGTGGACATTTTCACCGATCACAAGAGTCTCAAGTATATCTTCACTCAACCCAACCTCAACCTCAGGGCAGACTCGATGGGTGAAATGATTCAAGAGTACAACCCAAGTATTGAATATACTCAAGGCAAGGCCAATGTGATTGCAGATGCTTTGAGCAGGAAGGCTTCTGCAGCAGTCTTAATCCTCAAGCCCTTCCAACGGATCTTTGTGAAGCTTTCCCAAGCTGAATCTTCAAGTTGTTCCTCAAGGCTTTCTTGCCAACCTCATAGTTTCTCCTACTTTGGAAGATCAGATTCGTGAGGCTCAACTCCTGGATGCCATGGTGAAAAGGTGAAACGTGGTATCGACAAGGGCATTTCCAAATACAAGTGCTTCCACATTGATGACAAAGATACTCTTTTCTTCGAGGACGGATTGTGGTTCGAAGGGTGATCTACGTAAAGTCATTATGAGCGAGGCACACAATTCGCTTTTATCCATTCATCACGGAAGTACGAAGATGTACCGGGACCTCAAGCGATCATATTGGTGGACTCGAATGAAGCGAGAAATTGCTCAATTTGTGAATGAATGTGATGTCTGCAGAAGAGTGAAAAGAACACCAACGACCAGCTGGTCTCCTCCAACCTCTTGCTATTCGGAATGGAAGTTTGATCATATTGAAATGGACTTCGTGACTGGATTTCCAAAGTCCAAGCGTGGAAATGATGCTATCTTCGTTGTCATTGACAAGCTTACTAAAGTGGCTCATTTTCTTCCTATCAAAGAATCTATCACAACAGCTCAGTTGGCAGAGCTATACACCTCCAGGATTATCTCCTTGCATGCCATTCCACAAGTGATCTCTTCAGACCGTGGCAGCATCTTTACCTCCAAGTTTTGGGATTCTTTTCAGAAGGCCATGGGCACCAACATTCGTTTCAGCACAGCTTTCCATCCTCAAACAAGTGGCCAAGTCGAGCGAGTAAATCAAATCCTTGAAGATATGCTCAGGGCTTGTGTCATTTCCTTCGGTATGAAGTGGGAAGATTGTCTTCCATATGCCGAATTCTCCTACAACAACAGCTTCCAAGCGAGTTCGGGCAAGGACCCATTCGAAATTCTCTATGGCAGAAAGTGTCGTACTCCTCTCAATTGGTGCAGACAGGTGAACGCCAACTTCTTGGCAATGACTTGATCACGAAGCGGAAGAAATGTGCAAAGTCATTCGTGAGAATCTCAAAGCAGCATAATCGCGCGTAAGAGCTATTATGATGACAAGCACCGTGATGTGGCTTTTGAAATCGGAGACCATGTCTACCTCCGCGTCTCTCAATGAAAGGCACTCGTCGCCGGTATCAAAGGGAAGCTTGCCCTAGATCGTGGGTCCTTTCAAGATCATTGGCAAAAGAGGCGATCTCGCCTATCAACTTGAGCTTCCGTCCAACCGCGAATGTGCACGATGTGTTTCACGTGTCACAACTTCGCAAGTGCTTCAAGACTCTGAACGCACTATCAACTTCAAGAAATTGACCTTCAAGAAGATCTCTCTTATCATGAGCACCCGTTGCTATTCTTGAAAAAACCGGCGCAAGACTGCGCAACAAGTCAATCAAATTCCTGAAAGTGAAGTGGTCACACCATTCCGACCGAGAAGCCACACAGGGCCGCGAGGATCACCTCCGTTCGAATATCCGAGTTCTTTCAGTCCTAGATCTCGGGCGAGATCCTCTTGTAGTGGTGGAGTGTTGTAACACCCGGATGTAACTTTCCATATTTGTAACTCCAACTCTTGCCATTTTCGGCATTGTGATATGATATTCCCTCCGTGGTTGGGTTTTCTTGTTTTTGCATTTTGTCCATGTCATGCATTTTATATCATGTCATCATGTGCATCTCATTTGCATACGTGTTCGTCTCATGATTCCGCGTATTTTCCCCGTTGTCCGTTTTGCAATCCGGCACTCCTATGTCCCCCGACGTCCCCTTTTATGTTTTTCCGTGAGCGGGTACTAAACTTTCTCGGAATGGACCGAGGCTTGTCAAGTGGCCTTGGTATACCACCGGTAGACCACCGGTCAAGTTTCGGGTCATTTGGAGCTCGTTTGGTACTCAGCAGTTAACCGCACCCTCGCAAAGGCCTCTTTTAAGTTGCAGCCCAACACCCTTTAAAATAGGCCAATAACCCATCTAAGTCACTTCCATGCTCTCCGTCATTCGATCACGATCGTGTGGTGAAAACCACACCTCATTTGGAGCTTCCTAGCTCCTTCTACCTATAAATATGCACCCCTATTCCAAATTCGCGGATCCTCCCCTAACCCTAGCAAATCAGTCCGTCCGCCGGACGTGTCCGAGCGGGCGGACAACGTCCGCCGCCGCTCCCAACCACTCAAGCGCCTGCCACGTGGGCACCGAGCCCCACATCGCCGCCCATGCCCGCCCGCCAGGGGCCAGTGAACCCTCCCTTGCTCGCCCGGCCGCCTCCGGCCGCGCCCGCGCTCACGCCCGCCGCCGCCGCCGCCGCCAGGCAGCGGACCTCGCCGCCAGTCCTCGCCGGCCCGGCTCGTCGCCCGCCGCCCGCGCCGTCGCCGCCTCCCGCCGGGCGGCGCCGCCCACCTCCGCGCCCGCCGCCGCCCCTCCTCCGGCCGGCCCGGCCGGTTTCTTCTCCACCGGCGAGGAGCCGCGCCGCCGCCGCCCTCGAGCCGGCCGGATCTCAGATCCGATCGGGGTTGACTTTCTCCCCCCCCTCAAAATCGTCCAAGTTTTTATCTCGGTGATTATTTTGTGGCAGTTCCAACGCATCATAACTCTGCACCCGTAGCTCCGTATCGTGCGTGTAATATGTCAAAAATGTTCGTATCGAAGAGTAGATCATTTCATCTCATTGCATCATTTTCATTTGAGCTCATCTTGAGGCCCGAAATGCTGTTAGAAGAGGGCTATGTGATGTTAGTTTCATTTCTTAACGTAACATGCACTTTTGTTATTTTGCCATGATTGATGTGTGCACCCTATGATCTTGAGTCCTACATGTGTTTTGTAATATGCCATGCCATATTTCCAGGGGTGTATGCCATGTATTTTTGTGATCTATGTGGTGACTAGCACAAGCATGCAAAGTAGGCTTCTGATGTTGCTGATTTCAGCCTGTTTTCTTGATATTTTCATGCCATGTTAACTTGATGCTACCGAGAGATCCATGCATATTTTGAGATACTTCAGTAAGGATGTTTTGAACATATGGTTATGCTCTATCCATCCATGCCTTTGTTTGCAATTATGGAGTGCCATAGCTTGAGTCAATCGAGCTCTACTTTTGCTATAAAATGTTTCTGGCAGATTGTTTACATGTTATTCAATTTTGCCAAGGTTGTTGTGGTTGATCCGTGTATGATATGATGTTGTTCTTGCCATGTATATCTTCTATGCTATGTCTTCTTGATGTATGTATGCTTAGTTTATCATTTAATGCTCTGTAGTGAGTGCTTCGAGCTCTTAAACATGCCTACTTGTTATCTGTTTTGCCATGCCTGTTGCTGAATCTGTTATGAAACTTGCTATTTTGACATGGGTGTTACTATATTTTCTGATCCTTTTGGCTTATGGTCAGTAAGGGACTTTTGTTCTATGCTTTGAGTAGATTCATGCCATGCCTTGTTTTGCTATTATAAGTTCCTGTAGCATGTTGTTTTCTTGCTCTGAACATTGCTACGATGCTGTTTTTGCCTTGTTCAGTAATTTCACTAAGTCTGTGAACTGATATTTTTGCACTTTTGCCATGCTTGTTTGGACCTGTTATGATGTGATTTAGCCGTAGCTCAGTGTTCATCTTTTGTCAAGCATCTTGAGTAGATCACTGCCATATACTTTGTTGGTACGTTTGGGTGCAGTAGCTTAATTTCTTGTTGCTTGCTAAGTGGCATCATGCTGTTAATGGCAGATTTGTGCCATTCTTGTTTTGCTTGTCATTTGCAAACCGTGCATCCGATTCGGTGATCTTTATATCGATTTCAACGAAATCATCTCATCTTTCAGCGGCATACTTGGTTTGCCAAGTTGATGCCTGGTTCATCATTTTCCTTCCGAGCGCGCATCGCATTGCATATCACATCTCGCATATCATGCCATGTTTTGCATCATGTTGCTTGTGCATTGCACCGTGATTTATTGTGGTTCCTTTGTTTGTGTTCTTGCTTTGGGTAGAGCCGGAGGCGAGTGCGTGAGCGAGGAACCTGTTGAGAACGCTTACGAGGATCAAGCTTTCGACAACTCGAGAACATTGCGAGCAAGATGACCATACCCTCGAAATCACTTCTATCTTTGCTATGCTAGATGCTCGCTCTTTTGCTATGCCTATGATACGATGCCTATCACTTGCTTATCATGCCTCCCATATTGCCATGTCAGCCCTAACCATCCTTTCCTAGCAAACCGTTGATTGGCTATGTTACCGCTTTGCTCAGCCCTCTTATAGCGTTGCTAGTTGCGGTGAAGATGAAGTTTGTTCCTTGTTGGAACATGGAGATGTTGTTCCTTGTTGGAACATGTTTACTTGTTGGGGATATCAAAATATATCTGCTATAATTAATGCATCTATATACTTGGTAAAGGGTGGAAGGCTCGGCCTTATGCGGTGTTTTGTTCCCTCTTGCCACCCTAGTTTCCGTCATACCGGTGTTATGTTCCTTGATTTAGCGTTCCTTACGGTTGGGTGATTTATGGGACCCCTTGACAGTTCGCTTTGAATAAGACTCCTCCAAGAAGGCCCAACTTTGGTTTTACCATTTGCCACCTAAGCCTTTTCCCCGGGTTTCGCGAGCCGAGGGTCATCTTTATTTTAACCCCGGACCAGTGCTCCTTCGAGTGCTGGCCCAAACTAAAGTGCTTTCAGCGCCCCTCAAGGAAACTTGAGGTCTGGTTTTAGTTGTACGGACTGCTCATCCGGTGTGCCACGAGAACGAGATATGTGCAGCTCCTATCGGGATTTGTCGGCACATTCAAGGCGGCTTTGCTGGTCTTGTTTTATTCTTTGTCGAAATGTCTTGTAGTCCGGGATTCGAGATTGATCGGGTCTTCCCAGAGAAGGAATATCCTTCGTTGACCGTGAGAGCTTATAATGGGCTAAGTTGGGACACCCTGCAGGTATTATCTTTCAAAGCCGTGCCCATGTTATGAGGCAGATGGGAATTTGTTAATGTCCGGTTGTAGAAAACCGAAGTTGACCTCAATTAAAATACACATCAACGCGTGTGTAACCGTGATGGTCTCTTCTCGGAGTCGGGAAGTGAACACGTGTTGGAGTAATGCTTGGCGTAAGTAGTTCAGATCACTTCTTGATCGCTACTAGCTTCACGACCGTGCTTTGCTCCTCTTCTCGCTCTCTTTTGCGAATGTAGCCACCATATATGCTAGTCGCTTGCTGCAGCTCCACCTCACAACTGTGTCCTTCCTATAAGCTTAAATAGTCTTGATCTCGGGTGTGAGATTGCTGAGTCCCATGACTCACAGATTCTACCAAAACAGTTGCACGAGTGCCGGCGATGCGGTCAGGTGACGCAACCGAGCTCAAGTGGGAGTTCGACGAGGAGCGTGGTCGTTACTATGTGTCTTTTCCACGATGATCGAGTGGAGCCCAGTTGGGACGATCGGGGATCTGTGTAGCATTTGGGGTATCTTCTTTTATTTTGGTTCCGTAGTCGGACCTTGAGTGTAATCTGAATGATGGATGTTTATTTATGTATTGTGTGAAGTGGCGACTGTAAGCCAACTATGTATCTTTTTCCCTTATGTATTACATGGGTTGTGTGAAGATTACCTCACTTGAGACACTGCTTTCAATGCGGTTATGCCTCTAAGTCGTGCTTCGACACGTGGGAGATATAGCCGCATCGAGGGCGTTACAATCAAGTTGCTTAAAATTCATAATATCGTTTCTAAGAGAGATGATCTTAGCGGGAGGAAAATACTTAGAGATAAAAGCATCTTTGCACTTTTTCCAAGAATCAATACTATTTTTAGGCAAAGATGAAAACCAAGCTTTAGCACGATCTCTAAGTGAAAAAGGAAATAGCTTCAATTTAACAATATCATTATCAACATATTTCTTCTTTTGCATGTCACACAAATCCACAAAGCTATTTGGATTAGTAGCGGCATCTTCACTAGGAAGGCCGGCGAATTGATCTTTCATAACAAGATTCAACAAAGCAGTATTGATTTCACAAGATTCAGTGTTGGTAAGAGGAGCAATCGGAGTGCTAAGGAAATCATTATTGTTGGTATTGATAAATTCACACAATTTGGTATTATCTTGAGCCATCGTGACAAACAAGCAATCCAACACACGAGCAAACAAAAAGGCAAGCGGGGAAAAGGCAAACGGAAAAGAGAGGGCGAATAAAACGGCAAGGGTGAAGTGGGGGAGAGGAAAACGAGAGGCAAATGGCAAATAATGTAATGCGAGAGATAAGGGATTGTGATGGGTACTTGGTATGTTGACTTTTGCGTAGACTCCCCGGCAAGGGCGCCAGAAATTCTTCTTGCTACCTCTTGAGCACTGTGTTGGATTTCCTTGAAGAGGAAAGGATGATGCAGCAAAGTAGCGTAAGTATTTCCCTCAGTTTTTGAGAACCAAGGTATCAATCTAGTAGGAGGCTACGCGCGAGTCCCTCGTACCTACACAAAGCAAATAGCTCCTCGCAACCAACGCGAATAGGGGTTGTCAATCCCTTCCACGGTCACCAAAGGCCTCCCAGTGGCCACAAAGAGGCTGCCGCCTTCACCTGCAAGCTGCGCAGCGTCGCGTGGCCCGCAAGTTCAAGCCGGACCTGCCTCCTCGCTTCGACGGCACGGCCGACCTGCGGAGTTCCTTCAGCTCTGAGCTGGGCATCAGCTGCCAACGGGACGAGAAGGTCATGGCGATCTGGTTTCCCATGGCACTCAAGGGACGGAGCCCTTTTGGCTCCTGAACACAGCTCTGGCATGATCTCCTCACAGGGACGAGATGCGCACCCGCTTCATCGCCAACTTCCAAGGTACTCGTGGTGGCCTCCTGCCGTGGCGACATGCGCCCGCGTCAAGCAGCAGCCGGGGAGACCCTGCGAAGTACATCCAGCGCTTCAACAACGCACGCCTCAAGATTCCCAAGGTGACCGAGGAGGCCATCATCTCAGCCTTCTCGGCGGTGTGCGTGGCGTCAAGATGAAGGAGGAGCTGGCAATGCATGAAGATCTGTGCACATCCTTGAGCTGTTCAACTTGGCGACCAAGCGCGCCGAGGCTGAGGAAGGACGCCTTTCCCTCGTCGAGCTGCCACCGCATGAGACCAGAAGAGAAGAAGCCCAAGGCCAAGGGCGTGAAGCGCAAGGGGCTGTCATGCTGTGGCGAGAACCAGATACCAAGCGAGGCGAGATCAGCCCGAGTCTTCCAAGGGCAGCCGGTACTGTGTGTACCACGACCTCCACACCCACAACACCAACGAATGTCAAGAGCTCCGAGCCGTGCGAGAAGGGAGAATCGGTCGGTGCCCCGACCGCAACGATCGAGGCTACGGCCAAGGAGGAGGAAGAAAGGCATGACGCTGGGAAGACCGTGACCCTCGCCAAGGGTGGCGTGACCGACCTCGCGAGGGAGGCTGGAGGGATCAGCCTCGCGAGGATTGCCCGCAAGGAAACGCAGGCCTCCCTCCACTGCCGCCGCAGCCAAGGAGAAATGAGGACCATCATCGGGGCCGAGGGGCTGGGGGCTTCCAAGCAGCGCGATCCCTTGCATCCTGGGCGGAGCTCAAGCCCCAGCCTCTCAGCGCATCTTCAAGCAGTTCGCCCGCGAAGTGAATGCAGTCCTTCCCAAGCTCGAGGCCACGCACCCTCTCAGGTGGTCAGCGTGCGCCATCACGTTCAGCTCAGCAGATCAGCTCAAGTGTGTGGCCACAGCTGGAGTCCTTCCGATGCTTTGTTCCCTAATCATCAGCAACGTGCAAGTCACCAGGACCCTCATCGATGGCGGAGCAGGGCTCAATGTCCCGTCGTAGAGACATTCAACAATCTCCAAGTGCCTTACAATCAGCTTCACCAACCAAGCCTTTCTCCGGAGTCACCGATGGCTCCACAGTTCGATTGGCAGGTCCGCCTCCCGTCACTTTCGGGGCGCGACAACTACCGACCGAGCTCATCGACTTTGATGTCGCCAACATTACTTTTCGCCATACAATGCCATCCTCGGGTACCCAGCTCACGGCCAAGTTCATGGCGTGACTCATCACAGCTTCTAGCGTCCTCAAGATGCCGAGAAGGCGGAGTCATCACGGTGCCTTGTGAAGAAAGAGACGCGGTGTGCTCCTCGGGCGAGCTTTTCAAGCGCGTCACTTGAAGACCAGATCGCAGGAGCGGAGGCTCCCGAGGCTGCTCCCAAGAAGAAGAAGACATCGCCAGGCTGACCCCTCGGGAGGCAGGCCCCTCGTGGTCCGCGCTGTTAGGGGCACCTCCTTCGTCGCGATAGGAAGGCGCGCCCGCGCCTCCTCAAGCAAGGCTCGGGGCTCTCTCCTGGAGGGCCACCGACCTTGCTAAGGTCATGAGGGAGGCGCTTGGGCACCACTTGGAGGCATGTTTCAAAGCACGTTTCCCTCAGGAAGGAGCGAGGCAAGGAGGGCCAAACCCTCAGGAGTTCGTCAGCCAGATCATTCGGGGAGCTGCGAGTCAAGAGTCATGAGGCAGCCGCAGCCACCCGCCCGTAGCTCCCCATCCAGGCGAGGATGGTGGGCTGCGCGTCTGCATCGACATACCAGGGCTCAACCGAGCCACCTCTCAGGAGCGCTTCTGGCCCTCACGCGTGGGGCGCTGTGAAGGTCCACCCCGCCTACGTTCGCATGCCCCACGGCGCGCCAAAGCTGCCCCCGCGCCAGTGATGCCTCATGGGGAACATCCGGAGGCTTAAGAGGCCGAGCATTCCGCAGATCTGGCGGAGATGGAGATGGTCGCGAGGAGCCACCAGCCTCCGGAGCCTCCCTAGGCTCTGAGGCACAGGGGCTCGTGAAGTCGGCTTCCGCAGCCCACGCGTCCGCTACTTGAGCATCCTTCCGTATTCAACGTTATCGGTGACATCCTTCAAGTTTCATTTCCAGCTGGGAGCGCCCCCCAGGGCAGCATCATTCCCATGCCGCGTGGGTCCGTCCCTGCAGCGTGTATCCCTTTTGCTTCATGTTCCTAGCTTACTTTGTTGGGGGCGCCCCTCGGGCTGCATCATCCCCAAGTCGCTCGGGCCAGCCCCAGCTGCATGTACCCCTCTTGCGTTTATTCGGGTCATCGTTCGACCCATCATGATTGTTATTTGATGCTGTCCACGGCACCTTCTTCCTTCATGTCGGCCGCTTGCACGTTAAAGGGGGGTACCGAGCATCGCGACTCATGGGCTCCTCTGGCTCTCCAGCCCTCATCCTCTGGCCTTGTCCACGGCATCACGACACAGCATACCCGGCGGTGAGACCCTTCGAGGCGGGACCGAGGGCGTGGGCGTCGGCATCTAACCAAATTTGCAGAACACGTCACAAGTTAAGGCCAGTGCAAGGCAACCCGCCTTGAGGTAGGGTCCCGTGAGTCCCACGCTGGCTCACGGGTGCCCAGATCACCTCGTCGAGCCCTGCCGTGCCAGCCACGTGTCGTGGTGGGGCAGTACACGCCCAGGGGCTCCTCCGGGAGGAGCCCCTCCCACGCACTGGAAGCACCATGCTCGCTGGCTAACGACTGCCTTGGAGCGGCTATGCCCATACACATACGGAGGCGCTATGCTCATGCTGGTGATAAACAAGCGAGGGTGGCCCCGGCACATCAACCTCGGGGGCCCGAGCTCAATGTCGGCCTCATCGCCGCGCCTCCCTCGGGAGTGCCAGCGAGGCTGAGCCGCGAGGCTACGCTGGGTCACGCCCAGACGCACGCCACCCAGCTAGGCCCCTCGGGCCTGGTTCGTCGCACGTCCCTCCCCGAGCGGAGCCAAGGTATGAAGGCCGTTTGAACGTCAAGGGGGACTCCTGAGCATCGCGACTTAGGAGCCTAACTGGTCATGTAGCCCCTCACTCCTTAGTTGCGAAAGGCTAACGGCGGTTGAGGTATGCGTGGGGCCGGGCTCTGCAAACGTAGAATGGTAAATTCACCCATACATCTCACCTCCCTACTTGCTGTTCGTGCGCTAAGGGGGACTCCTAAGCATCGCGACTCAGGAGCCTAACTTGTCAAGTAGCCCCTCACTCCTTGGTCCCATCCTGGTTTCCGGTCGGGGCTAATGGCGGCTGAGGTATGCGCGGGGCCGGGCTCTGCCGGCGTAGACATAAGCAAGTAGGAAGGAAAAGCGCAAATCTCAAGGAATTCAAAAGCAAATATTACAGTCCATAACTGTTGTCACAACACCAAATGCAAGTTTAAACGCCTCCCCGAGGCATGATGCATGTTGCAGGAGCTGAAAGCAGAACATGAGCCATAAAGGAGTCACTTGTTGACGGCGGAGCTGCGCGGGGCGGGTTCGCCTCGTGAAGCCTCAGGACCGGCAGCGCCTCACTTCGGCTTGGTGCTGAAGGCCCGAAACTTCACCTGCAGAGCCTCTGCTCGACCCTTCACGGCCTTAGCAGCGGCAGCGGCAAGCTCGCCGCTCACGGGCTCCAGCAGGCTGTCGAGGTCGACGTCGGAATCGCGAAGGTAGATGTGGGTAAGGGCCGTCGCGTATGCGGAAAACAGAGACGCAGCGCCTCGGCCTCGGCCGTGGGGCCAAGGCCAAGGTGACATCTTCAAGGGCACGGACCAGGAAGGGAAGCAGCCAGCAGGGCCGTCCTCGGCACCGGCCAGTGGCTTTCCGAGCTGCTGTCGTGAAGCGACCTCGGCAAGGTGCGAGCCTTCACCTCCATCTCCATGAAGGCCACGCGGTCCTCGGCGAGACCCGCGCCTTGCCGTCAGCTCGGCCTTCTTCGCCTCAACTCCTGCTCCAGCGCACCCAAGCGGTCCTGGCGCCCGGTTAAGCTTGGCGTCCCGGTCCTTGGCGGCCGCCTCGCGAGCCTTCATGTCTTCCTCCTTCTCTCGGCGAATCTGGGCCTCCTTAGCAAGCTGGTCACGCAGGCCTGCAGCTCGCTCTCAGCGCCTTGCAGTGACCTCGGACATCGGCTACCTCCCCAAAGGCGTCGCGAGCAGCCGCCGCCCCAGGGCAGCCTGCTTCTCCTTATGCATAAGCCGTCGTGGCCTGAACCAGCGCCCTTTCGAATCAAGCGTCGAGGCGAACCCAGCCGGAGGCCAGCTCAAGCGCCCGGCCACCAGCGAGGGTCGGCGCCCGGAAGATCTTGTCGCGGTGGTCCAGTTCAGCAGCAGCCACGATCCGGGGCAGTGGGAGGTCGGAGAAACATCGGTTGGTGGAGTAGGAGGAAGGGCGCAGCGTAACCACAGCATCTGATCACGGGACCTTCTGCGCCCGACAGCTGCGGCGGTGGCATCGAGCAAGATACCTCGAGTCGCTTGGGCCACGGGGCTGAGCTCGCCCAGCTAGCTCCGCCCGAGGCCTCGCGAGATGACCGGGCGAGAGAGGCCCGTGTCTTGCCGTCACCTTCTTCGCGGGCGGAGGAGCGCGCGCAGCGAAGCCTCGGGAGCTCCTTGAGCTTCTTTGCGCGGCGCCAACCTAGCCAAGGAATACAGATATCAAGCCTCAGCGACAAAGCAAGGAATAAAACAAGAATCAAGCACTTACTGGTCATCGCTCACGGGCTCGAGCAACCTCCGGCCATACTTGAAGCCCAAGAGCCGGCTGCAGGGATCAGCCTCAAGAGGCCCGGGAGCAGGAGGCACGTCTGCGGATCGCCTCGGAGCCGGGGCAGACCCGCGGGGGACCAGCCCAGTCCTGTCCTTCTTCGAGATCGGGGGCAAGCTCTCGCCGCCCCGCTCATCGCCATCCTCGTAGTCGCTCGGCAAGAGGCGGAGAGCGCGGGACCTGCACCGGGGGAGGGGCGCTCTCGACTCCCCGTCGGTCGCCTCAGAGTCAGGCCCCTCTTCCCGTTTCTCTTCTTCCTCCTCTCCACTGGAGTCGCCGGAAGACACGTTCACCATTGCCAGGACCGCCGGGTCCTCGGGAGCCTCCGCGGGCATGGGCCCGTCCCCATTGAAGACGGGCATGGAATCCACCACCTGCTCCCAATCATCTTGAAGGAACAGGGGTACCGGAGCGCCCTCCAGCCTCGCCACGTCTCCCCCGACCAAAGATTGGAGGACCACGACCAGATCTTCGTCGGCCAAGACTATGGGGCTCGAGCGGGGCCTCCACAGTGAAGCAATCTTGTGAAGAGGAGCCACCGATGCTCCGGGAACTCCCTCGGGAGGGCGGCGCCCAGTCAGCCGCCCGTCGCCATGTTGCCCAGCCACAGGTCCGTGTTCATCTTCTCCAGCACCGGCTTCGCGCGGGGATCCACGAGTTCCGAGCGAGACCAATCGTCGGAGGTCGTGGGCTGCTCCGTGGGCAGAATCAGCCGAGGATGGATCGTGACATCTACCATGACCCACTTGCTCCTGAAGCCCTCAATCCTCTTCCGGGCTTCGAGATGGCGTTGGAGCTGCCATCTGCGACAAAGCTCGCGCCTTGTGGAGATGGACCAGCGAGAGGTCCGGAGGTAGAAGTAGTGGCGCAACAAGGCCCCTTGAGGGCTGCACCCCGACATGAGCCTCACAATAGTAGGCGAAGATCGCGGAAGAAGAACAGAGTTGGGGTGGAGGTGCGAGCTTGCAGTTTGTAATGGCGGCGACGAAAAGAAGAACTTCGAAAAGGAGGCATCGGACCGGCAGTAATGGCGCTCACGAAGAAGCGGATAGAAGGTGCTTCCTTGGCCCTCGGGGGAGGCGGGCCGCCCTGAGCACCGCTGCCCGTCGTTGCCTTGCGCCGCCACCATCCGGGCGCCCGAGCAAAACCCTTCTCCGACCGTTCGGCGAGTCAAAGCGGGTGAGTACCAAGCTCCGGCGAGTGCAGCGAGGCTCCATGTCTTGCTAGAGCACGCGGTCGAAATAGATCTGAAGATTTGGGGCAGGAAGGAAAAGGCGCAAGAAAGGGGATCACAGGCAATGACGGAGGAGGCAAAGGAGGCAAAGCCTGAGCGGGTGCCGCACTTTTGTCGATCTGCTTGATTGCTAAAGGCGCCCACGTCAATCAACGCCGCCTGTGGCGCCCAAACGCGCAGCTGTTAGGGCCCGTGGCGCCGACGCTGCCCTTCGCTTCTCTGCTAAGCCAAGTCCAGCGCGCCTTGGGCCCGGGGCTCTTTGTCGGCGTTACAGGAGCAGGGGTACCCAGACTTGCCTGCCTGCGGCCTGTGGCGTGGCTCAAGGGGTGGCCCAGCACGACCCATCTTCATCAGCGCAAAGCTCAAGACCCTCGTGAGGGGCCAAGCCTCGCGGGGTGGACGACAGGAAACTTCCTCAGGCACGGCCTCGTCAGGCTGGCTCGCGAGGAGGCGAAGAGATCAAGGCGGGGTACCTCATGAGGTAACCATGACGCAAGCCATGACGACCAAGGGCGCCAGGCGGGCGCCAGCCCGCGTAGTGTCCTCATTTCCTCTTTGGTGCAAAGGGGCAAGCGCTTGCCGAGAGCATCAAGCAAAGGCACCCGTTTTGGTGCAACAAGACCAAGACTGTCGCCATAGCGGCGGGAAGGAAGTCATCGTGGAGCCCAAGTCGGCGTCACCACGAGCCTTTTTGGCGAGGACCAACTTTAGTCGGGATAAGTGTACCAGATGTTCCCCTTCAAAATGGCCAATTGTTGGCGCCCTTCCCGCTCAATATTTGGGAAGAGGCCGGGGCCCTTGCCTATAAGTAGGACTAGCCACCCACAGGCGGAGGCATCTTAGAGATCCGGACATCTCATCTTAGCTTGATCCAACCGATCGAGAGCCTAGCCACAAGAACACCTCACCCTCGCGAGGTGTTCTTCCTTGTATTGTTCATCATCAGCCCAGAGGCAATCCACCACACCACACCTTTGAGTAGGGTGTTACACCACAATGGTGGCCCGAACGATATAAACCTTGTGTCTCTTGTGTTGTTCCTTTGGTAGTTTAGATTCCAGCGAGGTGGCGAGTGCGGGTAGGTAGGGGCGAGATCTCCGCGTGCACCCCGGAGTTCGAACCTAGAGGGTCTGCGGAACCGAAATCCGGCAGGCACTTCCTTGCGTGCGAAGATAGCTGGTGGGTCCGACATGTCAGCGAGGGGGCACGTTATTTTCGCGAAATCTGAGGCCCTTCGGTGGGTCCCGGATGTCACGTGGAGGAATCATTATTTTGCGGCGTAATAAGGAGGCATTTCCTTGTGTGCGGCCGTGGACCCACTGTCGACCTCTCCACGCTGATCTACTTCCGATGGTGTCGTTCGTTGACCACGTTGACCACGCCGCACTTGGCGCATCAAGGTGGTGGACGACGGCGAGGCCACGGACAGCAACGAGCCGGAGATGGGAAGAGCGCGGAGTAGAGTCGCATGAGCGGAGAGGTGTCTGAGGTTAACTGGTTCTAGTGAGGTGTGGTTCGGCACTCGGTGGAGAAGAACATGAGGTGTGGAGGGTGGAGGGATGGCCTGGCCAGCGGTGGAGTAGCGCTTCATAGCGAGCGTGCTAAGCAGAGCTGCTAGCAGCGAGGCGGGAGGTGGTCTGGCGGCTGGAGGAAGAAGGCGAGAGATTGAAGATGGATGCGGTCGTTGGATGTAAATCCACGGCTAACATGTCGAGAATCATTTGTTGACTAAATTGACAACGACTTGCGTTGGCTTCAACCTATTGGCCCACATTTCAGCCTCCAAAAATGTGGCACGTATTCAACCCATTTTTTAGAATTTACAGTCTTTTTTTTTGCGGTAGAATTTCTGATCAATTTGATCTTTTTTTAATTACAGCCATTAGTTGGGCTGGGTGAACAAATAATGTAGCGTCCATGCGGCCCATTTATTTTATTTCCTAAAAATTACAGGCCATTTGCACTTTCTCAAAATACACGATTTTGTGGGCTGATTCTAATTATAATGTTGGGTTGGGCCAGCAATGTTATCAAAAAATAAAAAAGGGCTGAGCATTTTGTTATAAATATATTTAAATAATAAGTGATATTATTACATTAGTCCTTAAATCTTACCAAGCTTTTGTACACAATCACTAGGATTTTCGTGCCAAAACAATCCAGGATTTTATTTGTTAAGAAATTATTTTTATAAGTTAATAAGATGTAGGATATTGTTTTCTTACATATGTAAGTATCATTAAATATATGATGACAATAAAAATAATATATAATAACATATAAAATAATTTAAATATATATAATATAGTTAGAAGGAAACATAAGTTGGACTGGCGTTCCTATTCTTATATAGAAAAATAGAACAGACCTCTGTGTTTTCTTCAAAAAATACATAAATTGGGCTGCCAAAAATAAAACCTCGGATGGGAGGTCCATAGGCGGTCGATACATGGCGGCCCTAAGAAAATACAAACAGGCCTATGGACCTCCCATCCGAGGTCGTGGGCTGTGCATGTTAAAAATGAAAGCCTAGATGGGGCAGCCCAAAACCACGTCCAACACTTGCCAAAACTTCGTCCCTCGTTTTCTCTGTGTTTACTTTTCGACATTGTGTGGGCATTTTGGTATGCATCATATGAAGATGTGCTATGCATGAATGTTGATCAGCATGATGTTAACTGGCTGGTAGTTCCATTTTCGACCATGAATAAAACTTCCAACATGATGTTAACCCTGTTTGAAAAGGCCGTGTTAATATAAATGCTCTGCCTCTGAAAGTTGCAGTTTCTTATCTGAAACTGAACTTGCAGTTTCTTATCTGAAACTGAACTTGCAGTTTCTTATCTGAAACTGAAACTTGCAGTTTCTTCTCTGAGAATCACATTGTCTGCACTTTTATACTCCTATGAAACTACATTTTTAAGTGCTAAAAATAGATCTCTAGAATTCATAAAATACTTCATATGCTCAATACTGCAAATCTGAAATTCAAAAGACATTCATATCTGAAAGTACTCTCAAAATACACAACACAAAACACAATTCACAACCTGCAAATACTGACAACCCTAAGCTCCTCCTGACAATTCACAACCTGCCCGACTATTGGGCTGGGGGGGCAACCCCTCCTATTCCTCGGCGGCAGACAGCCGCCCCGTGAGACGATGTGAACAGCGAGGGAGACGATGGCGGGGAAGCGTCGTCGGGCCAACTGCTTTTCTCCTCTTGCAGTTGGGTTCGGTCGACGAAGACTCCACCGGCTCGCTCTGGCAGGACACCCTCACAAACGGCACCCTGTAGATGCTCGATCCTTCAATCTCTGGTGGATGCTCCATCTGGGATCGATACTCCCACCACCGCTCCCTCACGATCGGATTCGGTGAATCTGTTTGCTCCATGGCCCAGAGGAGCAGCTCTATGTACTCCGGCGCGACTCCCTTCGGGAGTATCGCCACCTTTTCGCTCTGTTGCAGATATTTGGCCATGGATGTCGCCGTCGCCGCTAGTTGGTCCTTGTTGTCAAACCAAGACTGTATCTCCAACATCCTAGCTAGCTTCACAGGGTCGCCGTCTGCGATCCTCACGTATCGGTTGTACTCCTCCATCGATCTACTTCTCCAGCACCTTCACTGCGCGGTGGTGGTTTTGAATGGAAGAGGAGAGGAGCAGCGCTGGTTTTGGATTAGAGCGGGAGAGGGCGGCGCTGGTTTTGGACTGGAGCAGGAGAGGAGGGCGGTGGTTTTGAAATGGAAGAGGAGAGGGCGGTGCTGCATTTAGATTGGAACAGGAGAGGAGCGGTGGTTTAAGAGGAGAAGAAGCGAAGAAGCGGCGCTGGTCTTGGAAGTATTTTTTGTTGTTTTGCGTATTTTGGGTCAAAGTTTGACCACGTCTTTGTATTTGACAAGCAAAATGTGAATGCATGTCACCAAAAATTGTATCGTTTGGTTCGTATCTGAATGTACTTTCAAATTATATTATTTTTGCAACGTATAACATATATTTTATGTGCGAAAATCATGGTCAATTATGACCCAGAATAAAAGGGAGACTAGTTAATGTGGGGTTGCTTTCTTAATTGAAGGGTGAATTGATTTTGATTTTGATCCAGTCATAGCGCGCCGGCCCTCTCGTCCAATCCTAAATCGCTGCCGCATGCTCCTCTCCCTCTTCTCCATTGCAAAACCACCTCCTCTCTCCATCATCTCCATTCCAAAACCACCGTCTCACATCTCCCTCTTCTGATCTTCTCCATTGCAAAACCACCTCCTCTCCTCTCCATCATCTCCATTCCAAAACCACCGTCCTGCCTCTCCCTCTTCCGATCTTCTCCATTGCAAAACCACCTCCTATCCTCTCCATCATCTCCATTCCAAAACCACCGTCTCGCCTCTCCCTCTTCTCTATTGCAAGACCACCGTCTCTCCTCCCATCTTCCAAAGCTAGCACCGGACCACTCAGAAGGACATGTATGGAGAGGATGCAGCAGCGAATCAGGTAGATCGCCGGCAGCGACCATGCAAAGTTAGCCAGGTTGAAGGAGATCCTTAGTTGGTTTGACAATGAGTGGGAGATTTCGAGGATGGTGCGGGCCATGTGGCAATGTATGTGAAAAAGCGAGGCAGCGGCGATGAGGCGGCGATGTACATGTACTCCTCGGTGGCAGTCACGCCATGATCCTCGAGTTCATCGAGTATCTCCTCTGGGCGATGGAGCGAGACAGATTCGCCGAGGCAACGATCGAGCGGAGGTGGTGGGCGTACAGGTCGAAGGTCGAGCACCCAGAGGATAATGAATCGATCGAGTATGGTGTGCCGTTCGTGAGGGTGCAGAGCCAGCCGGAGCCACAGGAGTATTCGTTCTCCCACCGCAAGAGGAGGCCGGATGGCGCGACGTCGCTTCCCCGCCGTTCTCCACGGTTCCCTCGACGCTCGCCTCGTTTCAACGGCGGCGGTAGGGTTTAAGGTAAGCTTCGCACTAACCTAATCTTCCACCTGCTCATGCTTACAATCAGTGTGACAGCTAATGAAAATCATGCTTACAATCAGTCTCCGAGTACTACGCCAATCACCCTAAAATAGCTCTGGACCTTTGGGTCAAAGTTGTGACACAGTGTACAAATAAAGAAAAATAGATTGGTGCTTCTTTCAGAAAAGAGTACTCCCTAGAAAACTGCCAATATAAGCTACTAGTATTTGGTTAGATGATTTGCTGCCGAGAAAGATCCGTCCTGAGGCGCCACACATCCCTTTGGTGGTGGTGGATGCCAATCGTGCATGCAGCATGGTTGGTGTCGGTAATTTTTACTTGGCACACCTCGCACTCTGCATATATGTCGGTTCCATACGTACATTTGTGCAGTTCCACCAAAATGCAGCTGAATAACCCTGTTTGCATAGATAATGAAAAAGCGTGATTACATTATAGTGGCACTAGTTGATGAAACACACAAAATAAATAGAAGAAAATATTGCGATAGTATCATAGTATGCCATCTTTGCGAGGCGAGATGGGCCTGCTGACGCCTCATCTGATGCGCCTCATCTTGGACATCGTCCCAAGTCTCCCAGATACACCTTACGCGGTGATGAACATCGGTGTACAGCGGTAGTACAAGGAGGCCTTGAGACATTCAAATCTCTATTTTTGTACATATCAACTAAAATTAAGCACCCAGTTTGCGAAGCAGCAAACATTAACAATGGGACTAGTTGATGAAACATACATTAACAAGAGAAGCACTTTCTTTATCTACATTGGAAATGAAATGATAGAGATGACACTCGCTCTATTTTAACTGTATTATTACTTCATTTTATCGGTGACACTAGGGTTGAGCGGTGGCAAGCGAGGTGTACCGTGCATCGCAAGGATGGAGGCCGGGGTGCTTAGGCGGGATCTTTGAAGCTGGCTCTTTCAGTCACCAACATGGATGATTCAATTCATGGGACCTTTTGGTGCAGTTCACCTAAAATGAAGCAATGTCCGTGAGCTAGCAACTTCTTCTTCAATTTTTTTAAGAAAAGGGCTCCAGCCCGGTTCCATTCCATCGAGAAAGAAACCCACAGAGCTTCTTCTTCATTAGTTGCAATAAAATTGAGCAACATCAAGGTTGGTTGTGAAGCTCTGGAATGCTCAACTATAATTTGGATATCATTTGTGCAGTTCAACTAAGATCGGCGTGAAATGTATATCTCTGTTTGCACAAAAAGGTGGAAAGGAGGGTGACTAACAAGTGATGAAACATGCATCAAATGAAAAGAAGCATGTTCCTTATCTGAATAGCAATCCTACAAGGACAGTAGCAATTTCTAAAGCTTGGCATTGCTAGATATTAGTGTGGGCATTAGGATTAACTATGACAACCGTTAAATACGACATTACTTTGGGCGCGGGAGAGTAGGCGGACCGGGGACAGTTGCATTTCTAATGAAAAGAACCAACTTATCTTAATGGGAAATTTTAGCAGGACATGTAAAGAAGTGCCATTGATTCATATTCTGGAGGCATTACATTGAAAACAACATTGGTTTAACGTGTCCTTACTTTTAACGGTCATTTGCTACATTTTACCGGTGGCATTACATAAGAGTGGCTCGGGGCAACAAACATCGAACAGGATATCTGGGTTGGTCCCATTTTTGTTCGGTATAGCCACCTTATCTTGTGTGAGGCTAGCAAATCTAGTCTTGGACTTACTCATTGACTTGTCCCCGATCCCCACTTTCTTTCCTTTTTCAACCAATAGATCGGGTTTATATTGAGTTTGTCTGCGTTTCCTTTATTTCCCTATTAGACCTAGAGACCAGTTGGATAGCAGGTCTCGCTACTTTTCACCCCATTATTTCCTCTTTCGACCAAGTCCTAGATTCAGGTAACAAATCCTCCCACCCCCACCCCTTTCTTCCTTGTTTGAACCAAGTAGTACTAGATTCGAGTGCATGAACTAGTTTTACCTCTTAAGCGTAAAAAAATTAGGTGGTTTTGAACAGCCGATCGATCCTATCTGAGGGGCACGAGAAATAGTAAAAGATACAAATGCAGCGGCGTCGGGAGCTCGGGAAATAGAAACAAGGCGGTTTGAAGGAAGTTATACCGATGGTCGCGGGATGTCGCTAGGTGGGCGGGGAGGCGGATCTGCCCACACTACGGCAGCGAGGAAGAAGGGTGGAGGCCCTCCCTTGCCAGTGGTGCTTGGGAGAGAACGGCAAAGCAGGCTGATCGGGACGCGCATGCCCAGTGGGTAGAGCCGTCGCCGAGGGCGACCAGCGTGAGCGTTGCACCTTCTCACCTTCCCGGCGGAGAGGATCCGGCTGGATCTGTGACCAGCGGTGAGCGAGAGAGAGAGAGAGAGTGTGTGGCCACCATTGTCGTGTTTAGATCTGGAGAGGCGAGATAGTGTGAAGAGCAACACTAGCAAGCAAGCGGAGGCTCCTGCCTATATAGTGGAGTAGTACTAGTTTTCTTTTGTCTACGGAGCCGGCTTGACCTCGTCAATGACTCTCGAGAAGTCTTCATGCACGTGGCCGGGGGCGCGATTGTCGTCATTTTGATCTGAAGCGCGGATTATAACATATAACACGAAAAAATGCCACATGACAAGAAATCATAACCTCACTGCCCAAAGGAGACAACATGAATCGACGGACAAACTAGGCGAGGAACAAAGCTCAAATTAAAGATAAACTTCGTAGAAAAGGGTTCCGTCGATAGATGTCCTAATTAACATAGCCGGCTTGACCTAGATGGCAGCCGAGTAGTCCTTTGTTCGTGCATGTGCCCCAATGACTAGCCCAACTCAGTTGTCATTTGTTTAACCCTCGCGATGATCCGAAGCACATGACACCTAATTTTGCGAGATGACAAGAAACCTTTTTAGATTTCTCACCACAACTACAACCATGTACAACACAGCCTGCACGATATGTAGAGCGATAGCCAATCCAGGCATGTCTGCTGGAGTCTGGTCACATGCATGGACGAACCGATCTTCCGTGTCTTGCAGGGATCGTCCAGGCACCAACGTAGTACAACACTTCTCTAGTACTATCGCTCGTCTCTCTCTTCTATTAAGTCACCCGACTTGCGGGGCGGGAGTGTGCCTATGGTAGGTTCTCAATTGCCGTCCCACATGTGTGTGCAAGCGCAATATGACGCGTTCCATTAGGAGAGCAGCGTGCGGACCGACCGACCGTGCAGGGTGCGGCGCGAACGCGACAGGCGTGCTTGTATACTCCGTACATGTGTACCGCCCGTTTTCTAGGCGCTTTGCTCCATGGCGCGGCGCAATCCATGGATACAAAATTAGTATCTGTATACTATTTAAAAGTCGGCGGGGCTTTTCTGCGTGGTGGCGGCGGGGCAGTTCCGCCTAGTCGGTTCGATAGAGGCGAGAAGACGAGGGAGTAGGCTGCTGCAAGCGTAGGGCTGTGTGATTTGACAGCGAGTTCTTGCTGGACAGGTGGGGCCCGTGATTTGACTTGCCATTATCATTTTAAGCGAGGCTTCAACGGCGTGAGTCTCGATTCTGACCACCTCCATACAGGTGCCTCTCCCAATGCTCCACCATGTAGTAGAGGTTGGCTCTTGCATGAGAGCCCACTTCTCCACTTTTTCCTTGCCTCTCTTTCCTCCACATATGCAAAAATGCCATGTAAAGCGCACTATTGTACTTACTTTTACTTGCTCCTCTGGTGCTTAAGCTTGCCACATAGGCATAAAGTCGATGTGGCAAGTTAATCAAGAAGAGAGAGACTAGTTTGGTGACCCAAGGAAGAAACGGTGCTAAGCGCGTGTACCTAGGTGAAAAGACAATTTTGAGTCTATAGCTAATTAAATGAAGCAAACTTAGCAACACCATTTCATTGGAAGAGGTCACTCCTTGGCAAATGCAATAAATACTAGTACTCCTGTGTCCCATAATATAAGAACGTTTTGGCACTACACTAGTGTCAAAACATTCTTATATTATGGGACGGAAAATCTGAAAAAAAGATAGAGAGGAGTAAAAAAATACACTTATAGCCAACCTTATAGCCAACCTTGTTGTAGTATGAGTGACTAAGTGATGACTATGTATGACATGCCAACATCGGATAGCCTAAGCACCGTGTTAAATCTCCAAGGCGCAACCTTGCGGCGTAGCGACAGTCGTGGTAAGTAAGCGCGACCATGATCTGAGCTCTTGGCAGCCCTTGGATCTGAGATCAAACGGTCGCATGCTAAGTTGCTGAAAATTTGCAGAATAACCCTCGAGGATAGGATATTCACCCATAGGTCTAGAATCACGCCATGCAACCGTTCGATCTTAGATCCAAGGGCTCTCGGAAGCCCGTATCATGGGAGAATGGAAAGCCACTACCATGCCGTTTGCACGCTGGCAGTTCGCTCCTACTCGTCCCTGCACGTCCTTCAATACTACGGTGGTTCGCTCCTAGTCGTCCCGTCCATTCACATTACGGCAGTTCCACTAATCCTAACCCTCCTCCCAAATCCATGGCATCCCAAATCTCCATGATCGACGGTGAGTACAAGGTTAGAACCATCACCGGTGATAAGTTCGATGTTATCTACACCCGTTCTTCCGCGACGGTGAAAGGATGCCTTTCTCGCTTCAGGCGCATGTTGAAGACTCAGATGATGAGTGGGTCGCTGGGCTGAGATGTTGAGTACACCACAGTCTGGGGCGAAAAGGATCTAAAGGGCGAAGAGAGGAAGAAGCCCGCCGTGATCCAGGTTTGCGTGCATGACTTATGCTTGGTCTACCACATATGCCATGCCGGCGTTGAGTGCCAGGTTTTAAGGACTTCTCGAGAGCAACCTAGTCAAATTCGTTCTTGTAGACTTTGGTAACGACAAAGAAGTCTGCGTCGGATAGGCCTCGTTGTAGGCAACACCTTGACCTCCGGAAGAATCGGCTGGTGTCCTCTCGTCGACCTTCAATGCTGACCTGGCGGAGCCATGGTTCATCCTTAAATGCGGTAAAGTGGAGAAACCTCCATACACATTTCATTGTCATGCATGGCAGCGGAATGTACTAGATATAGACCACATCCACTATGCTGCAATGGATGGCTACCTTTGCTTCAATATCTACAAGGGTTGGATGAAGAGCAACATCCAAGTGTGCGGTTCAAGCAAAGAAGTATCGGCCAAGAGGAAGAGGGACAAGGGCGAAGTCGAGGGGCGTGGACAAGGACTCCGAGTAAGGTGGCGATGTCGTTGCTCATGGTGGTTCTAATGCGGTGTCTACGGAATAGTTGCAAAGTTTAATTTCAGGTGTGCTTAATTTAATTTGAGGGTGTGTTGTCTTTGAGCCCCAATGAGAACTATGTTATGTTTCTTCTCGTTACTTTAACTCTTGATGCGTACATACTAGTATTTCTTACATTTCATCTTTTAGTTGGTATAGTACTACCACTCGTTTCTTCACATTATATCGTACAATATATATGGCCAACATCATATAGCCAGCAGTTTAGTTGTCAAAGAATTTCAGGGTGCTTAGTTTTGTCAAAGAATTCCGAGGATGCTTGGATCCAAGGGACTTATTTTAGTCGACTAAAAATAGTCTCTTTAAGAGGCTAAAGTTCAAGCACCCCTGACTAAGAGGGCTAAAACTAGTCTTGATACTATTTTTTTAGTCGAGGTACCCCTACTAAAATGTGGATTAGTCCTCTCTCTACTCATTTAACTCCTCTCCTTTAACACAGGCGAGTTACGGATTGGAGGTTTGGAGGATAATAAATGCTCATTAACTTGATTTTAGCCTTTTTAGTATTTGGATCCAAGCATGGGTGAGGCTAGCATGTTTTAGTCCCACTACTTTTAGTCATGGGACTAAAATGTATCAAACACCCTCTTAGTTTTATTTGAGGGTGGGTTGTCTTTGGACACCATTATTGTGACTAGCATTTTTAATAGTACTATATGCATAATTTGGCGGCGCTCTCTATATGTACCACCTTTTTTAATTTCAAGTTTTGCTCCATGGCGCAATCCATCGATACTCTTGATGTACAAAAGTATACATTTTTAAAAAGGCTAGAGGCGGGCAGTCTAGCTTGGTCGGTTTCACGAGGCGAGGCCTTTGTGATTTGATGGCTCATTCTTGCTGGAAGGCGGGGCCTTGTGATTTGACTGCTTTCGTATAAATCTGTGACGACCTGATCGAGGAGGAGCAAAGAACCGTGCGGTATACTCAAGTTTTCCTTTGGAGTAATCTTTGCGACGGAGAACCTGAAACTCGGCAGCCCAGTGCCATATGGCGATAAAAATGATCTAATTTGCTAGTCATCTCATTGTTAGCATTGTTCTATTCATTCCCTAAAAAACCATTGTTCTATTCATGCCTCGCAGAGACGTGACACGTCTTGCGAAACACCGAAGCAAAAGATGAAACACAGGAGCAAAAGAAGAAGGAAGATTATCACCCCAAATGATCTAATTAGCGGCGAGTCGTAATCGCTTCTTCATCGCCTCCACGACCTCCATCTCCTTGCGCGTCTCCTCCGCCATCTTCTTCATTCTGTCCATGACGCGGGATTTCTCGCGAGCCTTCATCATCTGTTCCACGGCGCATTACGTACCTTGACAGCACCGGGTGCTCGATGCGAGCTTCGCCAACTCCTCCTTCATTTCATGGCGAGGGCACTGAGCATCTTCATCGAGGAACTACTATTCTCATGCAGCTTCTTCCAGCCGGCGTTCTTCTCCTTCAACAGGTCGATCTCATGGCGAGCTTCGCCTTGTCCTCCTGAAGTCGCAGGATTTAGCGGTCGCCTTCTTCTCGAGGCAATGCTCTTCTTGAGCAGACATCACCAAGCGGCGGTCAACTCCCCTGCTGATTGAGCTCGGCGGGCATGTCGTCGAGGCTCTCCTTGACAACTCCATCAAGCCTTGGATGAACTCCTTACCTTATTGAGGTGCTTATTGAGCTGATCGGGCATGCCGTCGAGGGATAACGACTCCAGCTCCGCCCGGCTCGGCATGTTAGCCTCCGCGGCTAGGGGGCTCACAGGAGCCATCGCCTGCCGTGAGAGATCTTTCGAGGTCTCTGCGTGGCGGTGAGCCCTCTTTTTTCTGCAGCCTTGGTTGCCGCTCCTTATTACGAGTAGTTCTCGACCTAGAGCTCGCTCACCGGCCATGGCAGCGACGGATGAAGAAGAAGCACTTATGAGGAGGAAAGGTAGAGTAATTTTCGGTTAGGTAGTTCCCTTTTATAACCTAAGTACTAGCACTAGTACTAATACCTGCATAGTGGGAACACGTTCAGGTTTGGTACATACTAGTAGGTGTGAGCAGGCTTTGAATGTGATGGGAACAAGGTAAAGATTAATTGATGGTTTTGGTTTGAGGCCGAAAGCGGCTCCCGATGAGTTTAGCGGAACATAAATTTCAAGTACTACACTGCTCAAATGCGTAAATATTATATTCTTGTCAAAAATTGGCACAAAATCGAAGGAGACCAATGGAAGTACTACTAGCAAACCACGATTTAACTACTAGCATGCGCAATGGAGTAATAATGTCTTTCTTCCGCCCTCACGTCCACTCAATTTGCATCGCTGTATTAATTGACCATCAATGAAGTGAACGACTTTACGCGTCAAATTATCACATGGGGTGGATCTTGGTACAAAATTGCGTCCGCCCGTGTACCCGCGTGTGCGTGCGAGGAATGAGTGCGTGCGTGGCGTGCGTGCACATCTTAAACCGTGCATGTACCGCCCGGTATGGCTCGGGGAGGCAGTACATTCTTACGGAACCAGCAGCACGTCATTGTGATCAATCCACGCAAGGAGGTCGCGACAACGCCTCCACATGTGCCACGTGGCTTCATGAACTGTAAGAGAGACACGTGTAGCGTGCCATTGGTATTCTAATTTCGTGTTTTGCACATACTCGAAGTACTAGTAAGGTACCGTGCATTGCGCATCAGATTTTGCAACCAAATTATGAATAAATACCACACTATAGCATGTAAGCTCGAGTCATATATGCTGATGTAGCCCTTCGTTTAATTCTTATAGTTCATCTCATTCAAAATCAATTAGTTTTTATAAAAAAGCTAAGAACGCGGGAATAGGAAAAACATGGGATTATAGTGGAATGTCGTCTTGAATCCTGAGGATTGTACGAGTGTTTGATTGTGCATAGAAAAAAGCAGAATTCTTTCAAAGAGGTTTGAGTGGATGGGATGTTTCCTATGAAATCTAGTGCAAATGAATCATATGGAAAAATTCCTATGGTTTACAATCCTCTGAATCAAACAACCAAGATAGGAAAAATTCCTAATGATTAGAATCCTCCAAAATTCCTTTGAGAATCCTTTGAATCAAAGAAGCCCTTAATCTATTTTATGATTCATGGAATTGTGCGTTGTAAAGCATAAAGTAAAAACAAATAATGGCAATTCAACTAGAAAAAAGTTTGGGCAGTTATGATCGGAAGATTCTAGAACAAAGAGAACCACTGTTGTTTTGAGGTTTGTGCATTATGCTTAAGTTCAACCATGGAGTCGCTAGATTGTACATGTGGCAAAATCCGGTGGGGGCTAGAAGATGGTGCGAGGGCGAGTGGAGGAGACTATGAAGGAATGCACAAGTGCGAGATCGATATTTAGAGAGAGGCGAACACGTGCGCTGTTGCCTTGTGATGGCGGAGCCATGAAAAATAAATGAGCTAGGGGCCAAGCATTGCTAATCCTTACGAGGAGGTCAATTCATGAACTTAAACCATTTTTAGCAGCAATTGTCTAATGATCACATTCATATTAGCCTCGATATATAGTGATGTTAGGGGGAGGGGGCCCTTCGCCCTTGTCTTACTCATTGTGCCTTGCGTCCCGAGAGATGAAGCGGAAGGCATGGATGATGAGAGGGGCGTTGGATATATAATTAATGTGGGTGTATTAGCTATATATGTTAATCCTATATAGAGAGGTATAGATTGATCGATGTGGGCGTGGGAAAGAGGTGAGACCTCCTTGGATATATCGATTGATCGGTTTGTGTGGAAAACTATGAAAGACCTAGCTATATACACACATACATAGAGGAACATCGATCGTGCGCATGCATGCGTGAGAGATAAAGAATGCCGATATGATGGAGAGGGGATGTGTGTGGGTGTGTGCCTTCATGGGAGACCGACCTGAAGAAAAAGATTGCATGCGTCACGATGGATAATGCCCATTTGGTAGTGTGTGTGCATGCATGCACGAGAGAAAGTTAGTGGTACAATTATAAAGAAGACTACTGTGTGGGTGTAAAGAATAGGTGAGGTCATAATCAATGTAAAGTTGAATTCAAATATTTGAATAAGAGATCCTGATGTTTGAAACCCATGCATGCATGAATATAACGGAGATCTGCTTGCGGTGTGGTTTGGAAGCGAGCATGTTGTAATGTATACATTGAACAAGGTCGGTGATTTGAATTTGAGATACCGATGGCAGACATCATTTGGCCCCGTCGCATCCGTGCATGGACACACTATTCTAATTGGAGATGATGGCGGCTTTCACATCACATATCTATATCTATACCCTATATATATATATTTTATATTTTATATTTTTTATATTGTGTGCGGGTAACTTTAACTTTGAAAGATGGTGCGTTGGATGAGGCGAATCCGATGGTCCAAAGATGGCAAATTTGAGCACTATTGGCGTTGGATATCATCTAGATTCCACAGATTTTGCCACATGTATAATCTAGAAGACTCCATGGTTGAACTTAAGCATAATGCACAAACATCAAAACACAAGCACTTCTTATTTGTTCTAGAATCTTCCGTATCAGAATTGCCCAAATGTTTTTCTACATGATTTGCCATTATTTGTTTTTACTTTATGTCTTCTGACGCACAATTCCATGAATCTTAAAATAGATTAGCTTTCTTATAAAAACTAGATGATTTTGAATGAAATGAACTATAAAATTAAATGAACATCTACATCATGCATATATGACTCAAAGCTTGCATGCTATAATGTGGTATTTATTCATAATTTGGTTGCCAAATCTCATGCGTGCAATGCCGTGTACCTTACTCTAGTCTAAATGGTGTTTGTGTGTGTGTTGTGCGTGTTGAGGTGCAAATTGTCTTTTTTGGGTACGTTAAGCTTGTTCTTCGAAATTTCAAGCCGCGCCTTGTTATGCGAAAATTCAAGCTAACGTCTCTGTCTATCGTCTTCTTGAAACTCCGCCTCTTCAACCCGCGCCTTGTTAGCCCAAAATATTTAAGATATATCTTTGTCTCGTTGTGCTCGACAACTCCTCCATCTCAACCGCGCCTTGCTATTCCGAAATTACAAGCGCGCGAAAACTCCCACCTCTGTGAAATCCCGACACGCGAAATGCCGTGGTACCCCTGAACCAAAAGAACCGCCTCAAATCGGTGGGGTACTTTCGTAACTTACCCACATTTTGGACAAGCGCGTCTCTAAGCCATGGTTCCCCACTGCCATCCCATCCGCCCACCCATTCGTACACGAGGCCGCGAAAACCCACGCGAAACCCACACCTGCTCCGTCCGCCACCCGGTAGGAGCCTCTTCCCGACGGCGTCGTCCCAGCAACACCTCGGCGTCCCTCATCCACCGTGCGGATGAGGATCCGTCGTCGATCTCATCGTCCGCGGTTCAGCCACCCGTCCTCCACCTCCAAGGAGCTGCCCGCGTTCCCCTCGTCTTTGCGCCACCTCCATTCCCACGCCGTCTTCACCCACGGAAAGAGCATCATCATCACCGTTTCCTCGGATGAAGCTGCGGCCTAATCGGCGCCACCAAAGAGGTTGTACACTAATCGCGCATTTTCTTCTTGATTCGATCTCACGGTGCTGCCGGCGCTCGGTCCCGAGCCGACACGGCGCTGCTCCATCCGCGGCGTCGCCGCCACTTCCTCCACGGCGTCGCTCCCTCTGGCGGCGTCCACATCGATAGGAGCTGCTGCTGCTTTAGCTCTCGCTCGCTGCTGCTCTGCTCTTGCTCTCGGTCCCTGCCTGGTCTGCTCTTGCTATTGCTCTTGCTCGTGCTTTGCTGCTCTCGCTCTTGCTCTTGCTTGCGATGCTGCTCGATTGCTTACACTTGATCATTGAATCGACTTTTGGGTCGATCGATTTTCAGGGGTGGGGGGGCTCGCGGGGTGAAGGAAGAACCAGCCGTGGCGGGGAGGGGCTCGCGGAGAGGTACCCACTATCTATCTTAGGGTTGAGGATGGGGCGGTGGTTGCGGCGGTGGCGGGCGTTGGCGAAGCGGTGGCGTGGGGATCGCCGGAGAAAAAGCTCGGCACGGGGGCTAGAGGATGGCGAGGCGGCGGACCAGCGGTGGGAGTGTTTTGGCGGCGGGGCGGCGCACCGCCCGCTGCGAGGCGGGGGGCTGCTGTTTGGCGGTGGTGGTGGCGGCTCGGGGTGGAGGTTGAAGATGAACCGCAGGCCCTTGATTTCGTATCCAACGGCTGCAAAATCGGTGACGAGAGATGAAAAAGTCGATCGACCAGCGTGTAGCCTCACCTTGCTAGTGCGTTCAGGTTTGATAGCAAAATTCAGTTTTGTGATTAAGTTCAGTTTGAGCAGTTAAGTTCGATTTCAACGATTAAATTCAGTTTCGACAGTTAAGTTCGAGAGATGAGCGGCTGATGTATTTTACATCTAGCACTTTGTGGTTATGTATTTTCGTCATGTATTGGAGATGCTATTAGAATTCCACTCAGGTTAACGTTGTTCATTGTCTCTCTTGTCTGCTTCACCTCGGCGTCGTACAACTCACGGAGCTGCTCCAGCAGCGAAACCCTCCATCACAGCGGAGCGTACCTCGGGCTCCATCTCCAGGCGCCTAAGATCTTCTTCCCCTCCTCCGCAGCCAAGTCAGCGGAGCATCCTCACCGACCAACCCAATCACGCTGAGATCGACATGGCCGCCAAAGAGGTTGTACACTTGTTGCATCTCTTTTTACTCTACATGTTATATATATTGTCCTTTGAGCACTCGTAGTAACGGGAAATCGATTATTTTATCCTACTATATGACAAGCGGTGAGGTACCAGGCAACAGCTATCCGTGATGGACTCTCTTGAACACCATCATTATTTATCTCTGCGTTTGAGCTGTGCATTTGTCGATGGGCACAGGGAGTTGAGCTAGTATGGCGTGGCCTGGGTCCAAAGTAATAGAAGTAGCACAAAACATTTTTTAGTGTAGGATTTTCCTTGCTCAAGCCTGCCTACTAGAATCGCTAGTGCTTGAAAGGAAAAGTGAATGAAAAACATAAAATTGGAAAGTTTCCTATGGTACTACTTTTCATGAATTTGGTGCAAAGGAATGGAGCAAAGGAAAAGCTGTAGGATTTGTTCCTTTAGTGTCTCCTTGAAAGAAAAACCGTAGGAATTCTAATTTCCACTTCTCCTCCTTTTCATATTCCTATTCATCAAGCACAAGACTAAGAGATAGTAGCATAATAGCATTATAACCGTACATTTTCTTGTGGTTTGACTTAATCTCACCATGCTTTTTGCATCCTGTGATCTTCAATTGTTGTGAATCAAACACCCAGTTAGCGAGAAATCCTGTGTTTTAAATTCTCTATTTTGCACGTGCATTCCTATCCTATTCATGTCTATTTCCTATCCTGCATTGTTAGAATCCTCAAATTCAAACAAGCCCTTACTCAATTACTCTATTACAGATATGTGTCAAAGAAAACCTTGTGTGGTTTGTCCTGCTCTGCGACTTGTGTTCCACCCAGCTCAGCTGCTCCAACGACGGAAGGGTTCACCACAGCGAGGATCCGCTCTCAGGTGTCTTCGCCGCCTCGGATCTTCTTCCCCACCACCGGCAGCCACGGCAACTGCATTACCATCATCAAGCGAGCGGATGACCTTGAGGACTACGGGTCCGCAAGAGAGGTCGCACTCTTCCGTGTCTGCTTACGTTATGTGTAAGCTTAATATGATGACATGCTACATTATCGTCGTGTTCACCTATTAGACTCGAGTCAGGTCCAAACTAATCTGAAACTTGAGTTTTAAATGGTTGTGGGGTACATATTGGGGCAGCAATCAGTACTATCATCTACTATCTGGTTAATCTCCGGTGTCTACTATGAGTTTCATGTTGGGTGCAAACAAACATTAAAGGAGCCATTATCTATATTTTTTAACTAAAGCTATTATCGCACTGCTATCATTGGTTTTGGGTCTATCCACAGTTTGCTACCATCACTCTGGATTTGTGCATGCACTCCTTACATAATCTCACTATGTTTTATTCCTATGCATGCGGTTATTGTACACAATGGAACTGATCATGTAGAGCAAAAGAGGCGAGCCTTGCGTGGCAATAAAATTTCATGCAGAGCGTCGTTCCATGGTGGGCGCAAGGCAGCCCCCTCCACCCATTTGGATCGTAATCAAGAGGAAGATAAGCTGTTACGAGGGGATTCGGAAGGAAGACCACTCCTATTTACCCCATGAGGTCTTCGCTCTAACTTGGCATCTTGATGTTGGTAATATCATGCATATGGTGCCTTGCATTGCTTCTTGTATACATTAAAGATGTCATCTGCTTAGTTTAGACATGCTTTGTGTCAATGCCATCTGTTTAGTTTCTTTATCGTATATGTGAATCATGCAATGCCATCTTGTCTAGCCGGGCATCATATATGTGAATTTTGCAATGCCACCACAGTTGTGAGTCATCTTATATGTGAATTATATCATGCCATCATTTTTTATTACGTGTTAAATTTGTCAACAATTTTAGTACATTCAATTACTCTTCTGTGCATCAGCCATTCGACGCGGTCATGGAAAAATCTGGAGTGGAAACAAGGTCTTGAGCGAGACAATGCTATCGACGAAGCGCATGTCTTGCTGGTTACCGATAGCTCCTCGGAGGAGGATTAGAGGCAGATGACCGATCATATTTCCCCGAGGTGCATGCCCTAACTTGGCAGGGTTATGTTGCTCATATCGTGCGTATGGTATCTTGCATTGCTATGTCATTTGCTTAGTTTAGACATGCTTTGTGTGAATGCCACTGTTTAGTGTCTAATTACCATATATGTGAATTATGCAATGCCATCTTGTTGCAAGACATTATATATATGAATTATGCAATGTTATCTTGTTGCAAGGCATTATGTATGTGAATTATGCAATGCCATGCTGTTTAGGCAAGCGTCATATATGTGAATTATATCATGCCGTCCTTTTTTGTATTTCTCATTGCTTTTATCGACAATGTTTGTATATTCAACTGCTCTTCTGTGCATCAGCCATTTGAATTGGTGATGGAGAAATGGAGTGAAAACAAGGTCTTGAGCGAGACAATGCTACCTGCTTTGAAGCAGATATCTTGCTTGATTCTGAGATAGCTCTTGAGAGGAGGATTGAGGAGATGACCAGTCCTATTATCCCCACAGGTGTATGCTCAAACTTGGCGGGTTATATTACTCATATAATGCATATGTTGTATTGCAATGCTTAGTTTTTACATCATATACACAATATTGAATGCCATCTCCTTAGTTGACACATCATATATGCGATTGCCCTCTGCTCACTTCCTTAGTATATAAATCATATATTTGAATTATGTCATGCCATGATGTTTACATAGACAGCATGTATCTGAATTATGGCATGCCAACCCATTTTCTAAAGACATAATATAGTTATATCATCTCATCCAGTTTACATAGTCATCATATTTTAAATTATGTCATTCTATCAGTGAATTATATCATGCCATCATGTTTCCATCGACGGCATGTTTGTGATTTATGGCATGCCAACCACTTTAATAGACACATCGTATAGTTATATCATGTCATCCTGTTTACATAGTCATCATATTTTGAAGTATGTCATTCTATCTGTTTAGTTAGCCATCATACATGTGAAATTGTGTCATGCTATCTGTTTAATTAGCCATCATATATGTGAAATTATGTCCTGCTATTCTTTTTCTTAGACAACATAAATGTGAATTATTTCATGCCCTGTTTTCTTTCCTACTATCCATTGCACTGTCTATCTTACAATGTACGTACATTCAATTACTTTTCTTGTTTATCAGCCATTTCAATTGGAGGAGTGATGGCGATATCTGTGGGAGTAAAACACGGTCTTGAGAAAAGATCGTGCTACTGTCGATGCAGATAGAACCACGGTTGTACTTGCCCAAGAACCAGCCCCACCACACATAACCCACACTCATGCAGATTGTACCCCTACCCGGTTGGACGAGAGAACCAGCTACACCTTCTAACCCCAACCCGGCAGATAGACACCCGGTTCCGTTGACACAACACCGTCTCCACCACAGAGCACCCAAACACGGCAGTTAGTAAGGCAAGCTGCAGTGCCCAAATCACGAGGACCACCACTCCGAACCCGAAGTCAGCGCTTAAAGCGAGAAGAAGAATTGTTCTCAGGTCAGGTTCCGTAGCTATGGTTCATACTACTTTGCTCTTGCATCACTTTGTATTCTTGATACCAACTAATTTCAAATTTGAAGGATGCAATTGAAACTCCAATGGCATAACATGTATGTTTTAAACCTGTTTCTTCAACGTGTTTGGCTGTTTGCTGTTGTAACTTGCTCTATGTTGATTTCAGTTTCAATTGAATAAGCAGTTATGTTCTCATGCCATGCACATTACAAGTGTTGTTATTGTTGTGTAGTTTCCCACACTTATATTATGTCTATGTTGCTTTGTCTTAAATAGATATGATTCAAACTGTATCTATCTTGATTTGGCAACATAAACTAGAATGATATAGACCATCGGTGACCATACTACATAGATATATGTTTGTTTCATCTTGTTATCCTGTCCACCTTACTCTTGAACTGGTTTACCAAAATGAGTTTCATATACTACATTGTAAACCTGAGATGTGTTTGTTTGTTTCTCTTTTAGAAGCGGATAAAATATTGGAGAAGAGTACCTGTTATGCAATGGTAAAGGAAGTAATGAGATAAGGTTCAAGATAGTGAGACATGTTGGTCTCCAAGAAAGCTGATAAAACTATATTGAAGACCTTGAGACAACCCCAAAGTCTGTCTTGATGTAGTGTTAGATTCTTGGCTACCCTTTTTGGCACCAGCTCTTGAACTTGTTTCTGAATCAGTTCGACTTCTTGAGTCTCAACTTCAAGTTGAAAGACATCGATCGAGATGTTATCGACGGAAAGCGAAGGGTGAGAAGTCCTGCGAAATTCAGATGCATACTTTACGGTGCAATGACAATATTTGGAGGACTTAAGCGCCAAACAAGAGAAAGTTAATAAGCTTGCTAAGCATCTTGCCGACATTATGGGTACCAGGATATTGTTTCTTGAGCTCTTGAAGTGGTTTGATTACGGACTTGTTTTCTTCTTGGCGTTTATATCTTCTTTGTGTTCCCTATATTTGCCTTTGGTGGCGAACTTTGATGCCAGTGGATGTAATATATGTAATAGCCGTGATAGCCTAGTGTAAGTTGCTTGCTTATTTATTTCCTTGTTGTCTTGTTTATTTGTTTGCTTGTAGTCGATCTTGAGTTCTTTTCTGCGGTTTGCTAGTGGCTGCAATAACCTATTTTTAAAACTAGGCCACAATAACCATGGGCTAATATTCTTGTAGTGACCTTTGGGCCTCCTACGGGCCGTAAAGCGATGGGCCTTCTACGGGCCGTATAAGCGATGGGCCTTCTATGGGCCGTAGAAACGATGGGCCTTCTATGGGCCATAGAAACAATGGGCCTTCTACGGGAGGTAGAAACAATGGGCCTTCTACGGGCGTATCATCAATGGGCCTTATCTGGGCCGTATGATCGATTAATGAAACATGGGCCAAACAGACGCATTACGGCCGTAAGCGGGCTAGAGTTGGAATCGTCCGTTCATGGGCCGACCATAACGGGCCATCGTTAATAGGCCGTGTTGATGGCGCTATGAAAGCGGCCCAGCATTAACGGACCACAAGCGGGCCATTGTAACCACGGGCTGAATTTGGCCCCTGGCGAAAATGATAATAACGGGCGTAAGTAAATGAATCTTGGAAATAGCCCAGAATAAATGGGCTCACGAGAAGGCGAAAGATAACATGGGCTGGAAGCGGCCCAGCGGAATAACGGGCCGTTAATGGGTATAAAGTGATACCTTTGTTCTTTACGGGCGGTTTCACCATGGGCCGTTAATGGGTGTAAAGTGATACCTTTGTTCATTACGGGCCGATTTCACCACGGGCCATTAATAGGCCAAGAGTTACATAGGGCCTCATATGGGCGAAAAGGCGTCATGGGCCATACATGGGCAAAAGTGAAAGCAATTTGGAATCATATTGGATGGCCGGATGGCGCTCTGGGCCTAATTCGAATAGGCGTAGCGGGCCTTGGGTTAGCGGGCTGTAAATGGGCTATATCCAAGCGGGCGTTAACGGCTTTCCATGGGCGGCCGCCACCTTTTACCAAGTCAAGCGGGCGGCCTTTTCACGAGAATGGGCCTCTGTTGGGCGTGCCCATGTCGGCGTATCATAGGCGTATACATCCAATGAGTGGATGACATCTGTCCGGTGATGGCCGAAACCGTGTTTCCTCCGCCAATGATGATTTTACCGTGGAAAATCCCCATTGGTCGGGGCTGATAATGGGTTATCGGATCCAAAACCCGACCCAATAGCTTAACGGCGTTCCATTACGATGGATGCCGCGTGTCGGTCACCCTTGCCGAAAGCACTTACGTGACGCGATTTATCGTCATGGAAGTGGACACTTCCGTGATGATAATTTTGGTAATGTCATGGAACACTTCTCACGACAACACAGGTATGACTATCTTGATTACGTCATAAAATCGTCATGGATGTACATGCATGATGACGCGACCTCTTGTGACAAACCGTATCATCACGGAAGTGTTTTTTTGTAGTGGTGGGTGGAGCTTCGTGGGCCCCACGAGGGGAGAAAGCGGCGCTTGGGGGGCGCGCCACCTACCTCGTGCCCACCTCACGGCTTTCTTGGCGTAGGGTCCAAGTCTCTGGGTCATATCCGGTGAGAAAATCATGTTCCCAAAGGTTTCATTCCGTTTGGACTCGTTTGATATTCCGTTTCTTGAAACTACGAAATAGGCAAAAAAAGCAGTAATTCGAAAATTTGGGACTCCGGTTAATGGGTTAGTCCCAAAATAATATCAAAGTGGATAATAAAGCCCAATATTGTCCAAAACAGTAGATAATATAGCATGGAGCAATCAAAAATTATAGATACGTTGCAGACGTATCAGATCCCTTTGCTTAATTATATGCATCATTGTAACTAGTACTCCATCCGTCAATTTATAAGTTGTGTTGCTAGTGTCTATCTCGTTACTTTTTGATAATTTTTGTTTTTTGAACACATGTTAATTGGCTTGAATGAAGGTCTATCTCGCGTTAAGCTCAGCAGTAGCAACTCTACTCGCGTCGTTGGCGGCGCTGCTTTCGCGTCGTTGGCGCTTTCTGCTCGCGTCCGTCAATGGCGCTTTAAACTAATGGACAACTTTTCCTTGCGTGTTCAACTGCTACATATATATATGGTTGCTCGCCGTTGAGGCACCCGCGGAGCGCTCTGCTCGCGTCCCTCAGCGTGCGCTCTGCCAGCGGTTGGGCATGCGCATGATCACGTCGGGGGCCCCATACGCATGCGGTTGCACCCCGCGCGTTGCCACACAATGCAGTTACGTGCGGCACGATGGAGTTACGCGCTGCAAATTAGGACTGCCATCAGGGCCTGCCGATACTCCTGGCCGTCCGGCTTCCCCTTTAATTCCCGTGGCCATTATAACCTAAGTCTCTTCAAACTTTCAATCGCGCCCCACAATGCAACAAGCACACCCACGATGACACATAGAGAGGGGATGTCTAGCGGCGCTCCAATGGAGTTTGGCGAGCATAGAGTGGAGACCCACGCGAGGGAGATGGATCTCTCGGTGGTGTACACCATCGACCCGGCCGTGGTGGACGACTACATCAACAGCGTTGAGCAGTTGCTTGCTTGAGACAAGTACAAGGTGGTAGGCATCGACCTCCAGTACACCGCCGGTCATCCCGGCATAGATTAGAAGGTTGTCGTCGCCCAGTTGTGCATGCGCCATCATGTCCTCATCTACCACTACTGCATGGCCACAGAGCCTTGCGACCGTTTCAACAGGTTTGTCAGCAGCACCAACTACAAGTTCTCCACGGTGGAAGTGCGGCGATGTAATATCGCTCGATTGTTCACGGGCTTGGCCTGCAAGAACCTTGTCGAAATCCGTGACCACTACGAGGTGCAGGGCAGCGCGAAGAAGGAATCCTGGTCGAACTCGCCTCGGCCATCATCGACCCATACTACGAAAAGATGAAGCAGGATGCCCAGAGAACAAGTCCCGTATCCTGGCATAGGGCCTGGATGCGGCAAATGGATGAACCTCACCTCAGATTCGCGGCCAAGAGCGTGTACACATGCTACGACGCGGCGGATCGTTGACATGAGAAGTGCCTCGTTACCGTCGGCGAGCCGGATCGAGCCACAAGCGAGCA
>JAHIAM010005151.1:0-27080 GCA_021605205.1 Aegilops longissima
CCGTCCGTGCAAAGTCAAAGGCTAGATCCGGTGGTCAAGCGCTTCTGAGGGTTAGGCGGGGCCAGGGGCCACAGGGGTAGCAATGCCACGGGGCGTCGCATCGGGCCCTCATACATGCGGGGTGGTGTGGTGGCATGTCGAAGAAGCGACGCAGCGTCTCCGGTGTGGCCCCCCCTCACGGACGGCGATGACACGGTAGTAGGCGTTCTGCGGAAGCGATGCGGCGTGAATATTATTAAATACTCGGGCGATAAAATCATGAGTTTTTACATGGCGTGGGCACATGTGCTATAGGACCGATGGTAATTTTCATAATTTTTCGTGATGGAGAAGTATCTGAACACTTCCCTCTCTGCGGATTGCTCTTGGCGTCTCTGACTGTGGCGGCGGCCTCGAGAACTAACATACCGTCAAATCTTGCGTGGCGGCCTCTCACAAGTCTGGAAGTGTTGTGGCGGTTGCAAATGCCCGCCGCGTCTCAAGTGTGCCCCCCCCTCACAGACGGCGCCGCCCGCCAGCACTGGAGAAGCAGACGTCGGGTCTACGGAGTGGATGTAGCTGTGGGTTTGGCGGATGTTGCTCGGGTGTCCCTATGGGCGGCCCGGCACAACGGGTGGAAGGTCCCTTGGTCAAAGCCCGTCCGTGCAAAGTCAAAGGCTAGATCGCGTGGTCAAGCCTTCTGAGGTTAGGCGGGGCCAGGGGGCTGGGGGTAGCAATGCCACCGGGCGTCGTCACGAGGCCCTCATACATGCGAGGTGGTGTGGTGGCATGTCGAAAGGCGGCGCAGCGTGTCGGGTGTGCCCCCCTCTCAGACGGCGCCGCGCCCGGCACTGGAGAAGCAGACGCGTCGGGTCTACGGAGGGATCTTCTTTGTGGGTCTGGCCGGATGTTGCTCCAAAGTGTTCCTATGGGCTGACCTAACACAACCGGGTGGAAGGCCTTGGTCAAATCCGTCCGTGCAAAGTCAAAGGCTAGATCCGGTGGTCAACTCTGAGGTTAGGCGGGGCCAGGGGCCACAGGGGTAGCAATGCCACGGGCGTCGCATCGGGCCCTCATACATGCGGGGTGGTGTGGTGGCATGTCGAAGAAGCGGACCGCGTCTCGGGTGTGGCCCCCCCTCACGGACGGCGATGACACGGTAGTAGGCGTTCTGCGGAAGCGATCGGCGTGAATATTATTAAATACTCGGATAGCGATAAAATCATGAGTTTTTACATGGCGTGGGCACATGTGCTATAGGACCGATGGTAATTTTCATAATTTTTCGTGATGGGAAGTATCTGAACACTTCCCTCTCGCGGATTGCTCTTGGCGTCTCTGACTGTGGCGGTGGCCTCGAGAACTAACATACCGTCAAATCTTGCGTGGCGGCCTCTCACAAGTCTGGAAGTGTTGTGGCGGTTGCAAATGCCCGGCAGCGTCTCGGGTGTGCCCCCCCCTCACAGACGGCGCGCCGCCCGGCACTGGAGAAGCAGACTTGTCGGGTCTACGGAGTGGATGTAGCTGTGGGTTTGGCCGGATGTTGCTCCGGGTGTCCCTATGGGCGGCCCGACACAACCGGGTGGAAGGTCCATTGGTCAAAGCCCGTCCGTGCAAAGTCAAAGGCTAGATCGCGTGGTCAAACGCTTCTGAGGTTAGGCGGGGCCAGGGGCCCTTGGGGGGTAGCAATGCCACCGGAGCGTCGTACTGGGCCCTCATACATGCGGGGTGGTGTGGTGGCATGTCTGAAGAGGCGACACGCGTGTCAAGTGTGCCCCCCCTCACAGACGGCGCGCCGCCGGCACTGGAGAAGCAGATGCGTCGGGTCTACGGAGGGATCTTCTGTGGGTCTGGCCGGATGTTGCTCCAAAGTGTTCCTATGGGCTGACCTAACACAAGCGGGTGGAGAGGCCCTTGGTCAAATCCGTCCGTGCAAAGTCAAAGGCTAGATCCGGTGGTCAAGCGCTTCTGAGGGTTAGGCGGGGCCAGGGGCCTGGGGGTAGCAATGCCACGGGCGTCGCATCGGGCCCTCATACATGCGGGGTGGTGTGGTGGCATGTCGAAGAAGCGCGCGCGTCTCCGGTGTGGCCCCCCTCACGGACGGCGATGACACGGTAGTAGGCGTTCTGCGGAAGCGATGCGGCGTGAATATTATTAAATACTCGGGCGCGATAAAATCATGAGTTTTTACATGGCGTGGGCACATGTGCTATAGGACCGATGGTAATTTTCATAATTTTTCGTGATGGAAGTATCTGAACACTTCCCTCTCGTGGATTGCTCTTGGCGCGTCTCGACTTTGGCGGCGGCCTCGAGAACTAACATACCGTCAAATCTTGCGTGGCGGCCTCTCACAAGTCTGGAAGTGTTGTGGCGGTTGCAAATGCCCGCGCGCGTCTCGGTGTGCCCCCCCCCCACAGACGGCGCCGCCGCCGCTTGCACTGGAGAAGCAGACGCGTCGGGTCTACAGAGTGGATGTAGCTGTGGGTTTGGCCGGATGTTGCTCCGGGTGTCCCTATGGGCGGCCCGACACAACCGGGTGGAGAGGTCCACTGGTCAAAGCCCGTCCGTGCAAAGTCAAAGGCTAGATCGCGTGGTCAAGCGCTCTGAGGTTAGGCGGGGCAGGGGCCTTTGGGGGTAGCAATGCCACGGGGCGTCGTCGGGCCCTCATACATGTGGGGTGGTGTGGTGGCATGTCGAAGAAGGCGGCAGCGTGTCGGGTGTGCCCCCCCCTCACAGACGGCGCCGCCGCCCGGCACTGGAGAAGCAGACGCGTCGGGTCTACGGAGGGATCTTGCTGTGGGTCTGGCCGGATGTTGCTCCAAAGTGTTCCTATGGGCTGACCTAACACAACGGGTGGAGAGGCCTTGGTCAAATCCGTCCGTGCAAAGTCAAAGGCTAGATCCGGTGGTCAAGCGCTTCTGAGGTTAGGCGGGATGGGGCCCAGGGGTAGCAATGCCACGGGCGTCGCATCGGGCCCTCATACATGCGGGGTGGTGTGGTGGCATGTCGAAGAAGCGGCGCGTCTCGAAGTGTAGCCCCCCTCACGGACGGCGATGACACGGTAGTAGGCGTTCTGCGGAAGCGATGCGGCGTGAATATTATTAAATACTCGGGCGCGATAAAATCATGAGTTTTTACATGGCGTGGGCACATGTGCTATAGGACCGATGGTAATTTTCATAATTTTTCGTGATGGAGAAGTATCTGAACACTTCCCTCTCGCGGATTGCTCTTGGCGTCTCGACTGGCGGCGGCCTCGAGAACTAACATACCGTCAAATCTTGCGTGGCGGCCTCTCACAAGTCTGGAAGTGTTGTGGCGGTTGCAAATGCCGGCCGCAGCGTCTCGAGTGTGCCCCCCCCCCCTCACAGACGGCGCCGCCGCCTTGCACTGGAGGAGAAGCAGACGCGTCGGGTCTACGGAGTGGATGTAGCTGTGGGTTTGGCCGGATGTTGCTCCGGGTGTCCCTATGGGCGGCCCGACACAACGGGTGGAGAAGTCCACTGGTCAAAGCCCGTCCGTGCAAAGTCAAAGGCTAGATCGCGTGGTCAAGCGCTTCTGAGGTTAGGCGGGGCCAGGGGCACTGGGGGTAGCAATGCCACGGGGCGTCGTGCGGGCCCTCATACATGCGGGGTGGTGTGGTGGCATGTCGAAGAGGCGCGCAGCGTGTCAAGGTGTGCCCCCCCTCACAGACGGCGCCGCCGCCCGGCACTGGAGAAGCAGACGCGTCGGGTCTACGGAGGGATCTTGCTGTGGGTCTGGCCGGATGTTGCTCCAAAGTGTTCCTATGGGCTGACCTAACACAACCGGGTGGAGAGGCCCTTGGTCAAATCCGTCCGTGCAAAGTCAAAGGCTAGATCCGGTGGTCAAGCGCTTCTGAGGTTAGGCGGGGCCAGGGGCCCACAGGGGTAGCAATGCCACCGGGCGTCGCATCGGGCCCTCATACATGCGGGGTGGTGTGGTGGCATGTCGAAAGAGGCGCAGCGTCTCGGGTGTGGCCCCCCCTCACGGACGGCGATGACACGGTAGTAGGCGTTCTGCGGAAGCGATCGGCGTGAATATTATTAAATACTCGGGCGCGATAAAATCATGAGTTTTTACATGGCGTGGGCACATGTGCTATAGGACCGATGGTAATTTTTCATAATTTTTCGTGATGGAGAAGTATCGAACACTTCCCTCTCGCGGATTGCTCTTGGCGTCTCGACTCTGGCGGCGGCCTCGAGAACTAACATACCGTCAAATCTTGCGTGGCGGCCTCTCACAAGTCTGGAAGTGTTGTGGCGGTTGCAAATGCCCGCACGCGTCTCGGTGTGCCCCCCCCTCCCCTCCAGACGCGCCGCCGCCCGCACCTGGAGAAGCAGACGCGTCGGGTCTACGGAGTGGATGTAGCTGTGGGTTTGGCCGGATGTTGCTCCGGGTGTCCCTATGGGCGGCCCGACACAACGGGTGGAAGGTCCACTGGTCAAAGCCCGTCCGTGCAAAGTCAAAGGCTAGATCGCGTGGTCAAGCGCTTCTGAGGTTAGGCGGGGCAGGGGCTTTGGGGGTAGCAATGCCACCGGGCGTCGTGCAGGCCCTCATACATGCGGGGTGGTGTGGTGGCATGTCTGAAGAAGCGCACGCGTGTCCGGTGTGCCCCCCCTCACAGGCGGCGCCGCCGCCCGGCACTGGAGAAGCAGACGCGTCGGGTCTACGGAGGGATCTTGCTGTGGGTCTGGCCGGATGTTGCTCCAAAGTGTTCCTATGGGCTGACCTAACACAACCGGGTGGAGAGGCCCTTGGTCAAATCCGTCCGTGCAAAGTCAAAGGCTAGATCCGGTGGTCAAGCGCTCTGAGGTTAGGCGGGGCCAGGGGCCTGAGGGGTAGCAATGCCACCGGGCGTCGCATCGGGCCCTCATACATGCGGGGTGGTGTGGTGGCATGTCGAAGAAGCGCACGCGTCTCAAGTGTGGCCCCCCTCACGGACGGCGATGACACGGTAGTAGGCGTTCTGCGGAAGCGATCGGCGTGAATATTATTAAATACTCGGGCGCGATAAAATCATGAGTTTTTACATGGCGTGGGCACATGTGCTATAGGACCGATGGTAATTTTTCATAATTTTTCGTGATGGAGAAGTATCGAACACTTCCCTCTCGCGGATTGCTCTTGGCGTCTCTGACTGTGGCGGCGGCCTCAGAACTAACATACCGTCAAATCTTGCGTGGCGGCCTCTCACAAGTCTGGAAGTGTTGTGGCGGTTGCAAATGCCCGCCGCGTCTCTCGGTGTGCCCCCCCCCTCACAGACGGCGCCGCCGCCAGCACCTGGAGAAGCAGACGCGTCGGGTCTACGGAGTGGATGTAGCTGTGGGTTTGGCCGGATGTTGCTCCGGGTGTCCCTATGGGCGGCCCGACACAACCGGGTGGAGAGGTCCACTGGTCAAAGCCCGTCCGTGCAAAGTCAAAGGCTAGATCGCGTGGTCAAGCGCTCTGAGGTTAGGCGGGGCCAGGGGCCTTTGGGGGTAGCAATGCCACCGGAGGCGTCGTCTGGGCCCTCATACATGCGGGGTGGTGTGGTGGCATGTCGAAGAGGCGGCAGCGTGTCAGGTGTGCCCCCCCCCTCACAGACGGCGCCGCCGCCGGCACTGGAGAAGCAGACGCGTCGGGTCTACGGAGGGATCTTGCTGTGGGTCAGCCGGATGTTGCTCCAAAGTGTTCCTATGGGCTGACCTAACACAACCGGGTGGAAGGCCCTTGGTCAAATCCGTCCGTGCAAAGTCAAAGGCTAGATCCGGTGGTCAAGCGCTCTGAGGTTAGGCGGGGCCGGGGGCCTGGGGGTAGCAATGCCACCGGGCGTCGCATCGGGCCCTCATACATGCGGGGTGGTGTGGTGGCATGTCAGAAGAAGGCGCAGCGTCTCGGGTGTGGCCCCCCCTCACGGACGGCGATGACACGGTAGTAGGCGTTCTGCGGAAGCGATGCGGCGTGAATATTATTAAATACTCGGGCGCGATAAAATCATGAGTTTTTACATGGCGTGGGCACATGTGCTATAGGACCGATGGTAATTTTCATAATTTTTCGTGATGGAGAAGTATCTGAACACTTCCCTCTCGCGGATTGCTCTTGGCGTCTCGACTCTGGCGGCGGCCTCGAGGCTAACATACCGTCAAATCTTGCGTGGCGGCCTCTCACAAGTCTGGAAGTGTTGTGGCGGTTGCAAATGCCCCGCAGCGTCTCGGTGTGCCCCCCCTCACAGACGGCGCGCGCGCCGCCCTGCACCTGGAGAAGCAGACGCGTCGGGTCTACGGAGTGGATGTAGCTGTGGGTTTGGCCGGATGTTGCTCCGGGTGTCCCTATGGGCGCCCTGACACAACCAGGGTGGAAGGTCCTTTGGTCAAAGCCCGTCCGTGCAAAGTCAAAGGCTAGATCGCGTGGTCAAGCGCTTCTGAGGTTAGGCGGGGCAGGGGGCTGGGGGTAGCAATGCCACCGGGCGTCGTCTGGGCCCTCATACATGCGGGGTGGTGTGGTGGCATGTCGAAGAAAGGCGGCGCGTGTCAAGTGTGCCCCCCTCACAGACGCGCCGCCCCGGCACTGGAGAAGCAGACGCGTCGGGTCTACGGAGGGATCTTGCTGTGGGTCTAGCCGGATGTTGCTCAAAGTGTTCCTATGGGCTGACCTAACACAACCGGGTGGAGAGGCCCTTGGTCAAATCCGTCCGTGCAAAGTCAAAGGCTAGATCCGGTGGTCAAGCGCTCTGAGGTTAGGCGGGGCCAGGGGCCTGGGGGTAGCAATGCCACGGGGCGTCGCATCGGGCCCTCATACATGCGGGGTGGTGTGGTGGCATGTCGAAGAAGCGGCAGCGTCTCGGGTGTGGCCCCCCCTCACGGACGGCGATGACACGGTAGTAGGCGTTCTGCGGAAGCGATCGGCGTGAATATTATTAAATACTCGGGCGCGATAAAATCATGAGTTTTTACATGGCGTGGGCACATGTGCTATAGGACCGATGGTAATTTTCATAATTTTTCGTGATGGAGAAGTATCTGAACACTTCCCTCTCTGCGGATTGCTCTTGGCGTCTCTGACTCTGGTGGCGGGCCTCGAGGCTAACATACCGTCAAATCTTGCGTGGCGGCCTCTCACAAGTCTGGAAGTGTTGTGGCGGTTGCAAATGCCCGCGCGCGTCTCGGTGTGCCCCCCCCCCTCACAGACGGCGCCGCCCCCCGGCACTGGAGAAGCAGACGCGTCGGGTCTACGGAGTGGATGTAGCTGTGGGTTTGGCCGGATGTTGCTCCGGGTGTCCCTATGGGCGAGCCCGACACAACCGGGTGGAAGGTCCACTGGTCAAAGCCCGTCCGTGCAAAGTCAAAGGCTAGATCGCGTGGTCAAGCGCTCTGAGGGTTAGGCGGGGCCAGGGGCTGGGGGTAGCAATGCCACCGGCGTCGTCGTGCGGGCCCTCATACATGCGGGGTGGTGTGGTGGCATGTCGAAGAGGCGGCGCAGCGTGTCCGGTGTGCCCCCCCTCACAGACGGCGCCGCCCTTGGCACTGGAGGAGAAGCAGACGCGTCGGGTCTACGGAGGGATCTTCTGTGGGTCTGGCCGGATGTTGCTCCAAAGTGTTCCTATGGGCTGACCTAACACAACCGGGTGGAGAGGCCCTTTGGTCAAATCCGTCCGTGCAAAGTCAAAGGCTAGATCCGGTGGTCAAGCGCTTCTGAGGTTAGGCGGGGCGGGGCCCTAGGGGGTAGCAATGCCACGGGCGTCGCATCGGGCCCTCATACATGCGGGGTGGTGTGGTGGCATGTCAGAAGAAGCGGCAGCGTCTCGGTGTGGCCCCCCTCACGGACGGCGATGACACGGTAGTAGGCGTTCTGCGGAAGCGATCGGCGTGAATATTATTAAATACTCGGATGCGATAAAATCATGAGTTTTTACATGGCGTGGGCACATGTGCTATAGGACCGATGGTAATTTTTCATAATTTTTCGTGATGGAGAAGTATCTGAACACTTCCCTCTCGCGGATTGCTCTTGGCGCGTCTCGACTCTGGCGGCGGCCTCCGGAACTAACATACCGTCAAATCTTGCGTGGCGGCCTCTCACAAGTCTGGAAGTGTTGTGGCGGTTGCAAATGCCGGCACGCGCGTCTCGGGTGTGCCCCCCCCCTCACAGACGGCGCGCCGCCCGGCACACTGGAGAAGCAGACGCGTCGGGTCTACGGAGTGGATGTAGCTGTGGGTTTGGCCGGATGTTGCTCCGGGTGTCCCTATGGGCGGCCTAACACAACCGGGTGGAAGGTCCACTGGTCAAAGCCCGTCCGTGCAAAGTCAAAGGCTAGATCGCGTGGTCAAGCGCTCTGAGGGTTAGGCGGGGCCAGGGGCCTGGGGGTAGCAATGCCACGGGCGTCGTGCGGGCCCTCATACATGCGGGTGGTGTGGTGGCATGTCGAAGAGGCGGCAGCGTGTCAAGTGTGCCCCCCCTCACAGACGGCGCCGCCGCCCGGCACTGGAGGGGGAGGAAGCAGACGCGTCGGGTCTACGGAGGGATCTTGCTGTGGGTCTAGCCGGATGTTGCTCCAAAGTGTTCCTATGGGCTGACCTAACACAACCGGGTGGAAGGCCCTTGGTCAAATCCGTCCGTGCAAAGTCAAAGGCTAGATCCGGTGGTCAAGCGCTCTAGGGTTAGGCGGGGCGGGGCCCTAGGGGTAGCAATGCCACCGGGCGTCGCATCGGGCCCTCATACATGCGGGGTGGTGTGGTGGCATGTCGAAGAAGAAGCGCACGCGTCTCGGGTGTGGCCCCCCTCACGGACGGCGATGACACGGTAGTAGGCGTTCTGCGGAAGCGATGCGGCGTGAATATTATTAAATACTCGGGCGCGATAAAATCATGAGTTTTTACATGGCGTGGGCACATGTGCTATAGGACCGATGGTAATTTTCATAATTTTTCGTGATGGAGAAGTATCTGAACACTTCCCTCTCGCGGATTGCTCTTGGCGTCTCGACTCTGGCGGCGGCCTCAGGGCTAACATACCGTCAAATCTTGCGTGGCGGCCTCTCACAAGTCTGGAAGTGTTGTGGCGGTTGCAAATGCCGGCACGCGTCTCGGTGTGCCCCCCCCCTCCAGACGGCGCCGCCGCCGGCACTGGAGAAGCAGACGCGTCGGGTCTACGGAGTGGATGTAGCTGTGGGTTTGGCCGGATGTTGCTCCGGGTGTCCCTATGGGCGGCCCAGCACAACCGGGTGGAAGGTCCACTGGTCAAAGCCCGTCCGTGCAAAGTCAAAGGCTAGATCGCGTGGTCAAGCGCTCTGAGGTTAAGCGGGGCAGGGGCCTTTGGGGTAGCAATGCCACCGGGCGTCGTGCGGGCCCTCATACATGCGGGGTGGTGTGGTGGCATGTCGAAGAGGCGGCGCAGCGTGTCAGGTGTGCCCCCCTCACACGGACGGCGCCGCCGCCGGCACTGGAGAAGCAGACGCGTCGGGTCTACGGAGGGATCTTGCTGTGGGTCTGGCCGGATGTTGCTCCAAAGTGTTCCTATGGGCTGACCTAACACAACCGGGTGGAGAGGCCCATTGGTCAAATCCGTCCGTGCAAAGTCAAAGGCTAGATCCGGTGGTCAAGCGCTCTGAGGTTAGGCGGGGCCGGGGCCCTGGGGGTAGCAATGCCACCGGGCGTCGCATCGGGCCCTCATACATGCGGGGTGGTGTGGTGGCATGTCGAAGAAGCGCGCAGCGTCTCGAGTGTGGCCCCCCTCACGGACGGCGATGACACGGTAGTAGGCGTTCTGCGGAAGCGATCGGCGTGAATATTATTAAATACTCGGGCGCGATAAAATCATGAGTTTTTACATGGCGTGGGCACATGTGCTATAGGACCGATGGTAATTTTCATAATTTTTCGTGATGAGAAGTATCTGAACACTTCCCTCTCGCGGATTGCTCTTGGCGTCTCACGACTGTGGCGGCGACCTCGAGGGCTAACATACCGTCAAATCTTGCGTGGTGGCCTCTCACAAGTCTGGAAGTGTTGTGGCGGTTGCAAATGCCCGCAGCGCGTCTCGGTGTGCCCCCCCTCACAGACGGCGCCGCCGCCGGCACCTGGAGAAGCAGACGCGTCGGGTCTACGGAGTGGATGTAGCTGTGGGTTTGGCCGGATGTTGCTCCGGGTGTCCCTATGGGCGAACTAACACAACGGGTGGAAGGTCCTGGTCAAAGCCCGTCCGTGCAAAGTCAAAGGCTAGATCGCGTGGTCAAGCGCTTCTGAGGTTAGGCGGGGCCAGGGGCACTGGGGGTAGCAATGCCACCGAGGCGTCGTCTGGGGCCCTCATACATGCGGGGTGGTGTGGTGGCATGTCGAAGAGGCGGCGCAGCGTGTCAGGTGTGCCCCCCCTCACAGACGGCGCCGCCGCCGCCGGCACTGGAGAAGCAGACGCGTCGGGTCTACGGAGGGATCTTCTGTGGGTCAAGCCGGATGTTGCTCCAAAGTGTTCCTATGGGCTGACCTAACACAACCGGGTGGAGAGGCCCTTGGTCAAATCCGTCCGTGCAAAGTCAAAGGCTAGATCCGGTGGTCAAGCGCTTCTGAGGTTAGGCGGGGCCAGGGGCCCTAGGGGTAGCAATGCCACCGAGGCGTCGCATCGGGCCCTCATACATGCGGGGTGGTGTGGTGGCATGTCGAAGAAGCGCGCAGCGTCTCGGTGTGGCCCCCCTCACGGACGGCGATGACACGGTAGTAGGCGTTCTGCGGAAGCGATCGGCGTGAATATTATTAAATACTCGGGCGCGATAAAATCATGAGTTTTTACATGGCGTGGGCACATGTGCTATAGGACCGATGGTAATTTTCATAATTTTTCGTGATGGAGAAGTATCTGAACACTTCCCTCTCGCGGATTGCTCTTGGCGTCTCTGACTCTGGCGGCGGCCTCGAGAACTAGCATACCGTCAAATCTTGCGTAGGCGGCCTCTCACAAGTCTGGAAGTGTTGTGGCGGTTGCAAATGCCCGGCACGCGTCTCCGGGGTGTGCCCCCCCCCTCACGGACGGCGCCGCCGCCGGCACCTGGAGAAGCAGACGCGTCGGGTCTACGGAGTGGATGTAGCTGTGGGTTTGGCCGGATGTTGCTCCGGGTGTCCCTATGGGCGGCCCGACACTGCCGGGTGGAAGGTCCACTGGTCAAAGCCCGTCCGTGCAAGGTCAAAGGCTAGATCGCGTGGTCAAGCGCTTCTGAGGTTAAGCGGGGCCAGGGGGCACTGGGGGTAGCAATGCCACCGAGGCGTCGTCTGGGCCCTCATACATGCGGGGTGGTGTGGTGGCATGTCGAAGAAGGCGGCTTGCAGCGTGTCGGTGTGCCCCCCCCCGCAGGGCGCCGCCGCCGGCACTGGGAGAAGCAGACGCGTCGGGTCTACGGAGGGATCTTCTTTGTGGGTCTGGCCGGATGTTGCTCCAAAGTGTTCCTATGGGCTGACCTAACACAACCGGGTGGAAGGCCCTTGGTCAAATCCGTCCGTGCAAAGTCAAAGGCTAGATCCGGTGGTCAAGCGCTTCTGAGGTTAGGCGGGGCCAGGGGCCACAGGGGTAGCAATGCCACCGGGCGTCGCATCGGGCCCTCATACATGCGGGGTGGTGTGGTGGCATGTCGAAGAAGCGCACGCGTCTCGAGTGTGGCCCCCCCTCACGGACGGCGATGACACGGTAGTAGGCGTTCTGCGGAAGCGATCGGCGTGAATATTATTAAATACTCGGGGCGATAAAATCATGAGTTTTTACATGGCGTGGGCACATGTGCTATAGGACCGATGGTAATTTTCATAATTTTTCGTGATGGAGAAGTATCTGAACACTTCCCTCTCTGGCGGATTGCTCTTGGCGTCTCGACTCTGGCGGCGGCCTCAAGGGCTAACATACCGTCAAATCTTGCGTAGGCGGCCTCTCACAAGTCTGGAAGTGTTGTGGCGGTTGCAAATGCCCGGCACGCGTCTCGAAGTGTGCCCCCCCCTCACCAGACGGCGCCGCCCGCCGGCACTGGAGAAGCAGACGCGTCGGGTCTACGGAGTGGATGTAGCTGTGGGTTTGGCCGGATGTTGCTCCGGGTGTCCCTATGGGCGCCCGACACAACCGGTGGAAGGTCCACTGGTCAAAGCCCGTCCGTGCAAAGTCAAAGGCTAGATCGCGTGGTCAAGCGCTTCTGAGGTTAGGCGGGGCAGGGCGCTGGGGGTAGCAATGCCACCGGAGCGTCGTAGCGGGCCCTCATACATGCGGGGTGGTGTGGTGGCATGTCTGAAGAGGCGGCACGCGTGTCCGGGGTGTGCCCCCCTCACAGACGGCGCCGCCGCCGGCACCTGGAGAAGCGGACACGTCGGGTCTACGGAGGGATCTTCTGTGGGTCTGGCCGGATGTTGCTCCAAAGTGTTCCTATGGGCTGACCTAACACAACCGGGTGGAGAGGCCTTTGGTCAAATCCGTCCGTGCAAAGTCAAAGGCTAGATCCGGTGGTCAAGCGCTTCTGAGGTTAGGCGGGGCCACGGGGCCCCAGGGGTAGCAATGCCACCGGGCGTCGCATCGGGCCCTCATACATGCGGGGTGGTGTGGTGGCATGTCGAAGAAGCGGCGCGCGTCTCCGGTGTGGCCCCCCTCACGGACGGCGATGACACGGTAGTAGGCGTTCTGCGGAAGCGATCGGCGTGAATATTATTAAATACTCGGGCGCGATAAAATCATGAGTTTTTACATGGCGTGGGCACATGTGCTATAGGACCGATGGTAATTTTCATAATTTTTCGTGATGGAGAAGTATCTGAACACTTCCCTCTCGCGGATTGCTCTTGGCGTCTCACGACTCTGGCGGCGGCCTCAAGGGCTAACATACCGTCAAATCTTGCGTGGCGGCCTCTCACAAGTCTGGAAGTGTTGTGGCGGTTGCAAATGCCCGCACGCGTCTCGAGGTGTGCCCCCCCCCCTCACGGACGGCGCCGCCGCCCACACTGGAGAAGAAGCAGACGTCGGGTCTACGGAGTGGATGTAGCTGTTGGTTTGGCCGGATGTTGCTCCGGGTGTCCCTATGGGCGGCCCGACACAACCGGGTGGAAGGTCCTTTGGTCAAAGCCCGTCGTGCAAAGTCAAAGGGCTAGATCGCGTGGTCAAGCGCTCTGAGGTTAAGCGGGGACGGGGCACTGGGGGTAGCAATGCCACGGAGGCGTCGACAGGGCCCTCATACATGCGGGGTGGTGTGGTGGCATGTCAGAAGAAGAGGCGCACGCATGTCCGGTGTGCCCCCCCCTCACAGACGGCGCCACCGCCGGCACTGGAGAAGCAGACGCGTCGGGTCTACGGAGGGATCTTGCTGTGGGTCTGGCCGGATGTTGCTCCAAAGTGTTCCTATGGGCTGACCTAACACAACCGGGTGGAGAGGCCCTTGGTTAAATCAGGTCCGTGCAAAGTCAAAGGCTAGATCCGGTGGTCAAAGCGCTTCTGAGGTTAGGCGGGCAGGAGCCCTGGGGGTAGCAATGCCACCGGGCGTCGATCGGGCCCTCATACATGCGGGGTGGTGTGGTGGCATGTCGAAGAGGCGGCACGCGTGTCTCGGTGTGCCCCCCTCACACAGACGGCGCGCCGCCGGCACTGGAGAAGCAGACGCGTTGGGTCTACGGAGGGATCTTCTTGTGGGCTGGCCGGATGTTGCTCCAAAGTGTTCCTATGGGCTGACCTAACACAACCGGGTGGAGAGGCCCTTTGGTCAAATCCCGTCCGTGCAAAGTCAAAGGCTAGATCCGGTGGTCAAACGCTCTGAGGTTAGGCGGGGCCGGGGCCTGAGGGGTAGCAATGCCACCGAGGCGTCGTGCTGGGCCCTCATACATGCGGGTTGGTGTGGTGGCATGTCCGAAGAGGCGCAGCGTGTCCAAGTGTGCCCCCCTCACAGACGGCGCCCGCCGCACGGCACTGGAGAAGCAGACGCGTTGGGTCTACGGAGGGATCGTCTTGTGGGTTTGGCCGGATGTTGCTCCAAAGTGTTCCTATGGGCTGACCTAACACAACCGGGTGGAGAGGCCCTTTGGTCAAATCCCGTCCGTGCAAAGTCAAAGGGCTAGATCGCGTGGTCAAGCGCTCTGAGGATTAAGCGGGGACGGGGCACCGGGGTAGCAATGCCACGGGAGGCGTCGTCCGGGCCCTCATACATGCGGGTTGGTGTGGTGGCATGTCCGAAGAGGCGGCAGCGTGTCCGGTGCCCCCCTCACAGACGCGCGCCGCCCGCCGCACTGGAGGGAAGCAGACGCGTCGGGTCTACGGAGGGGATCTTGCTGTGGGCTGGCCGGATGTTGCTCAAAGTGTTCCTATGGGCTGACCTAACACAACCGGGTGGAGAGGCCCTGGTCAAATCCGTCCGTGCAAAGTCAAAGGGCTAGATCCGGTGGTCAAACGCTTCTGAGGTTAGGCGGGGCGGGGGCCCAGGGGGTAGCAATGCCACGGAGGCGTCGATCGGGCCCTCATACATGCGGGGTGGTGTGGTGGCATGTCCGAAGAGGCGCACGCGTCTCGGTGTGGCCCCCCTCACGGACGGCGATGACACGGTAGTAGGCGTTCTGCGAAGCGATGCGGCGTGAATATTATTAAATACTCGGGCGCGATAAAATCATGAGTTTTTACATGACATGGGCACATGTGCTATAGGACCGATGGTAATTTTCATAATTTTTCGTGATGGGAAGTATCTGAACACTTCCCTCTCGCGGATTGCTCTTGGCGTCTCGACTGGCGGCGGCCTCGGAACTAACATACCGTCAAATCTTGCGTGGCGGCCTCTCACAAGTCTGGAAGTGTTGTGGCGGTTGCAAATGCCCGCACGCGTCTCGGTGTGCCCCCCCCTCACGGACGGCGCGCCGCGCCGCCCGGCACCTGGAGAAGCAGACGTCGGGTCTACGGAGTGGATGTAGCTGTGGGTTTGGCCGGATGTTGCTCCGGGTGTCCCTATGGGCGGCCCGACACAACCGGGTGGAGAGGTCCACTGGTCAATGCCCGTCCGTGCAAAGTCAAAGGGCTAGATCGCGTGGTCAAGCGCTTCTGAGGTTAGGCGGGGACAGGGCACTAGGGGTAGCAATGCCACCGGAGCGTCGTACCGGGCCCTCATACATGCGGGGTGGTGTGGTGGCATGTCTGAAGAGGCGGCACGCGTGTCCGGGGTGTGCCCCCCCTCACGGACGGCGCCGCCGCCGCACCGGACTGGAGAAGCAGACGCGTCGGGTCTACGGAGGGATCTTGCTGTGGGTCTGGCCGGATGTTGCTCCAAAGTGTTCCTATGGGCTGACCTAACACAACCGGGTGGAGAGGCCCTTTGGTCAAATCCGTCCGTGCAAAGTCAAAGGCTAGATCCGGTGGTCAAGCGCTTCTGAGGTTAGGCGGGGACAGGGGCCCTGAGGGGGTGGCAATGCCACGGCGGCGTCGCATCGGGCCCTCATACATGCGGGTGGTGTGGTGGAATGTCAGAAGAAGCGGCAGCGTCTCGGGTGTGGCCCCCCTCACGGACGGCGATGACACGGTAGTAGGCGTTCTGCGGAAGCGATGCGGCGTGAATATTATTAAATACTCGGGCGCGATAAAATCATGAGTTTTTACATGGCGTGGGCACATGTGCTATAGGACCGATGGTAATTTTTCATAATTTTTCGTGATAGAGAAGTATCTGAACACTTCCCTCTCGCGGATTGCTCTTGGCGTCTCACGACTCTGGCGGCGGCCTCCAAGAGCTAACATACCGTCAAATCTTGCGTGGCGGCCTCTCACAAGTCTGGAAGTGTTGTGGCGGTTGCAAATGCCCGCCGCGCGTCTCGGTGTGCCCCCCCCTCACGGACGGCGCCGCCGCCCGCACTGGAGAAGCAGACGCGTCGGGTCTACGGAGTGGATGTAGCTGTGGGTTTGGCCGGATGTTGCTCCGGGTGTCCCTATGGGCGCCCGACACAACCGGTGGAGAGGTCCACTGGTCAAAGCCCGTCCGTGCAAAGTCAAAGGCTAGATCGCGTGGTCAAGCGCTTCTGAGGATTAGGCGGGGCCAGGGGGGCCTTTGGGGGGTAGCAATGCCACCGAGCATCGTGCGGGCCCTCATACATGCGGGGTGGTGTGGTGGCATGTCGAAGAGGCGGCGCGCGTGTCCGGTGTGCACCCCCCTCACAGACGGCGCCGCCGCACGGCACTGGAGAAGCAGACGCGTTGGGTCTACGGAGGGATCTTGCTGTGGGTCGGCGGATGTTGCTCCAAAATGTTCCTATGGGCTGACCTAACACAACCGGGTGGAGAGGCCCTTTGGTCAAATCCGTCCGTGCAAAGTCAAAGGCTAGATCCGGTGGTCAAATGCTACTGAGGTTAGGCGGGGACGGGGCCCTGGGGAAGCAATGCCACGAGGCGTCGCATCGGGCCCTCATACATGCGGGGTGGTGTGGTGGCATGTCGAAGAGGCGCACGCGTCTCGGTGTGGCCCCCCCTCACGGACGGCGATGACACGGTAGTAGGCGTTCTGCGGAAGCGATGCGGCGTGAATATTATTAAATACTCGGGCGCGATAAAATCATGAGTTTTTACATGGCGTGGGCACATGTGCTATAGGACCGATGGTAATTTTCATAATTTTTCGTGATGGAGAAGTATCGAACACTTCCCTCTCGCGGATTGCTCTTGGCGCGTCTCGACTCTGGCGGCGACCTCCGAAACTAGCATACCGTCAAATCTTGCGTGGCGGCCTCTCACAAGTCTGGAAGTGTTGTGGCGGTTGCAAATGCCCGCACGCGTCTCCGGTGTGCCCCCCCCGGCAGGCGCCACCGCCGCACTGGAGAAGCAGACGCGTCGGGTCTACGGAGTGGATCTAGCTGTGGGTTTGGCCGGATGTTGCTCCGGGTGTCCCTATGGGCGAACTAACACAACCGGGTGGAGAGGTCCACTGGTCAAAGCCCGTCCGTGCAAAGTCAAAGGGCTAGATCGCGTGGTCAAGCGCTCTGAGGGTTAGGCGGGGCCGGGGCGGTGGGGGTAGCAATGCCACGGAGGCGTCAGACCGGGCCCTCATACATGCGGGTAGTGTGGTGGCATGTCGAAGAGGCGCACGCGTGTCCGGTTGCCCCCCTCACGGACGGTGCCGCCGCCCGGCTTTGGAGAAGCAGACGCGTCGGGTCTACGGAGGGATCTTCTTGTGGGTGCAGCCGGATGTTGCTCCAAAGTGTTCCTATGGGCTGACCTAACACAACCGGGTGGAGAGGCCTTTGGTCAAATCCGTCCGTGCAAAGTCAAAGGCTAGATCCGGTGGTCAAACGCTCTGAGGTTAGGCGGGACGGGCCCCGGGGTAGCAATGCCACCGGGCGTCGCATCGGGCCCTCATACATGCGGGGTGGTGTGGTGGCATTTCGAAGAGGCGCACGCGTCTCGGGTGTGGCCCCCCCTCACGGACGGCGATGACACGGTAGTAGGCGTTCTGCGGAAGCGATGCGGCGTGAATATTATTAAATACTCGAGCGCGATAAAATCATGAGTTTTTACATGGCGTGGGCACATGTGCTATAGGACCGATGGTAATTTTCATAATTTTTCGTGATGGAGAAGTATCTGAACACTTCCCTCTCGCGGATTGCTCTTGGCGTCTCGACGACTGGCCGGCGGCCTCCGAAACTAACATACCGTCAAATCTTGCGTGGCGGCCTCTCACAAGTCTGGAAGTGTTGTGGCGGTTGCAAATGCCCGCACGTGTCTCAAGGTGTGCCCCCCCACTCACAGACGGCCGCCGCCCGGCAGGGGAGAAGCAGACGCGTCGGGTCTACACGGAGTGGATGTAGCTGTGGGTTTGGCCGGATATTGCTCCGGGTGTCCCTATGGGCGACCCGACACAACCGGGTGGAGAGGTCCACTGGTCAAAGCCCGTCCGTGCAAAGTCAAAGGGCTAGATCGCGTGGTCAAACGCTTCTGAGGTTAGGCGGGGACGGGGCACTTGGGGGGGAGGGTAGCAATGCCACCGAGCATCGTACCGGGCCCTCATACATGCGGGATGGTGTGGTGGCATGTCTGAAGAGGCGGCACGCATGTCCGGGGTGTGCCCGCCCTCACGGACGGCGCCACCGCCGCACCGGAGGGGGAGAAGCAGACGCGTCGGGTCTACGGAGGGATCTTCTGTGGGTGCGCCCGGATGTTGCTCCAAAGTGTTCCTATGGGCTGACCTAACACAACCGGGTGGAGAGGCCCTTGGTCAAATCCGTCCGTGCAAAGTCAAAGGCTAGATCCGGTGGTCAAAGCGCTCTGAGGTTAGGCGGGGCCAGGGGGCCCAGGGGTAGCAATGCCACCGGGCGTCGCATCGGGCCCTCATACATGCGGGGTGGTGTGGTGGCATGTCCGAAGAAGGCGCACGCGTCTCGGTGTGCCCCCCCTCACGGACGGCGATGATACGGTAGTAGGCGTTCTGCGGAAGCGATGCGGCGTGAATATTATAAAATACTCGGGCGCGATAAAATTATGAGTTTTTACATGGCGTGGGCACATGTGCTATAGGACCGATGGTAATTTTCATAATTTTTCGTGATGGAGAAGTATCTCGAACACTTCCCCACGCGGATTGCTCTTGGCGCGTCTCGACTCGGCGGCGGACCTCGAGAACTAGCATACCGTCAAATCTTGCGTGGCGGCCTCTCACAAGTCTGGAAGTGTTGTGGCGGTTGCAAATGCCCGCACGCGTCTCGGTGTGCCCCCCCCGGACGACGGCGCCGCCGCACCGGCTTTGGAGAAGCAGACGCGTCGGGTCTACACGAGTGGATGTAGCTGTGGGTTTGGCCGGATGTTGCTCCGGGTGTCCCTATGGGCGGCCCGACACAACCGGGTGGAGAGGTCCACTGGTCAAAGCCCGTCCGTGCAAAGTCAAAGGCTAGATCGTGTGGTCAAACGCTTCTGAGGTTAGGCGGGGACGGGGGCCTTTGGGGGTAGCAATGCCACGGGCGTCGTGCGGGCCCTCGTACATGCGGGGTGGTGTGGTGGCATGTCTGAAGAGGCGCAGCGTGTCGGTGTGCCCCCCCTCACGGACGGCGCCGCCCGGCACCGGACTGGGGAAGCAGACGCGTCGGGTCTACGGAGGGATCTTGCCGGGGTCAGCCGGATGTTGCTCCAAAGTGTTCCTATGGGCTGACCTAACACAACCGGGTGGAGAGGCCCACTAGTCAAATCCCGTCCGTGCAAAGTCAAAGGGCTAGATCCGGTGGTCAAACGCTACTGGGTTAGGCGGGACGGGGGCCCTGAGGGGTAGCAATGCCACCGGAGCGTCGCATCGGGCCCTCATACATGCGGGGTTGTGTGGTGGCATGTCCGAAGAGGCGGCACGCGTCTCCGGGGTGTGGCCCCCCCTCACGGACGGCGATGACACGGTAGTAGACGTTCTGCGGAAGCGATCGTCGTGAATATTATTAAATACTCGGTGCGATAAAATCATGAGTTTTTACATGGCGTGGGCACATGTGCTATAGGACCGATGGTAATTTTTCATAATTTTTCGTGATGGAGAAGTATCTGAACACTTCCCTCACGCGGATTGCTCTTGGCGTCTACGACTCTGGCGGCGCGGCCTCAAGGGCTAACATACCGTCAAATCTTGCGTGGCGGCCTCTCACAAGTCTGGAAGTGTTGTGGCGGTTGCAAATGCCGACGACGCGTCTCGGTGTGCCCCCCCTCCCGGACAGCGCCGCCGCCGACACTGGAGAAGCAGACGCGTCGGGTCTACAGAGTGGATGTAGCTGTGGGTTTGGCCGGATGTTGCTCCGGGTGTCCCTATGGGCGGCCCGACACAACCGGGTGGAAGGTCCTTTGGTCAAAGCCCATCCGTGCAAAGTCGAAGGGCTAGATCGCGTGGTCAAGCCTTCTGAGGTTAGGCGGGGCCATCATGTCCGAAGAGGGGTAGCAATGCCACGGGCGTCGTGCAGGCCCTCATCATGTCGAAGGGCCTGACCACACGATGCAGCCTTTGACTTTGCACGGACGGGAGCCACCGCTGGACCTCCCCACCCGGTTGTGTTAGGGTCAGCCCATAGGAACATCTCGAGCGACATCCGCCTGACCCACAGCAAGATCCCTCCGTAGACCCGACGCGTCCGCTTCTCCAGTGCCGGGCAGCAGCGCCATCATGAGGGGGCACCCCCGAGCCCCAAGACGGCATCTACGCATGCATGAACACTTTCACATATGCGCCGGGACCCGTGCGATGTTTGGTGACATAGCTACACCCCGAATCCCCACCAACCAGAATTCCTTCCGTGTCGACCGTTTCCCCCTCCGTGACACGGCGATAGCGGCGTTAAGAGCGGGGGCAATCGATATACCATCGGGTATGTTTATTTAGATAAGGCATAATTATCTTATACAAAACAAAACTAAAATAAAGTAAAATAACAAAACAGAGTAAAATAAAAAATAAAGTAAAATACACGTATGCCTACGGCTGGGCCGTCGGCATATCTGCACACCTACGGAGGTTGTCCCACGGATCGTTGGCGTGGCGTGGCACGGATCGCCGGCGTGGCGAGAGGGGCCTATGCCGACGGCCGCCGTGGGCATACCTCGCCATTGATATGCCGACGACGCCGTTCTTGCCCGTCGGCGAGGGTCAACGCCGTCAAATGGTCGTGGCCGACGGGCGGGTGGGCCACGGCTATGCCGACGGCCTGCCCTATGCCGACGGGCCCCGTAGGCGTACCTTGGGCGGTCCCGACGGCCTGGTCTATGCCGACGGCCCCGTCGGCATAGATGGATGTATGCCGACGGATTTTCTACGCCTACGGCCTTTCCTTCGCCGTCGGCATAGGTCAATAGATGCCGACGGGGGCCGTCGGCAACCCCAGTTTTTCTGGTAGTGTTAGTGGCAGCAGGACTGCCCCTTCCGTTGGCTGCATCTCCTGGTGCGCGGCCATGGAGGTGGTCTTTGAAACTTAGTCCGTCATTGTTGAGAAGCAGTTCTTGCTTCATCCTCTGAAATAATTTTATCAGGAATTTGCCTTCCAGGTTAGACTAAAATCCTTCAATATTTAGTTTGATGTTGTACATCTCAGAGGCATTTAATTAGTTTGCTAGCTGAATTAATAATCATTTTTATCTACGTTGCTCATGGTATGATCGTGCCTACAAAAAATTATTGTCTGATGTCTACACCTAAAAACTAAAATTCATGATTGGGTAAAATTCATAATTGAAAGTGCTATGTGCCGTTTAGTTTTTGTTGAGGCACGAAGATAGATCCTTCTTTTCTTGTGTTTGTATAGGTGGACATTTGCAATGCCAAGATGTCGCAGCCATGAAGTTGACTCCTTTTTTAAACAGGACTATAATCACCATTCGAACTCATTGTTTGCAATAAATCTGTAACTAAGCTGAATCCAACTTTTGATATTCTTTTCCTTTGGTGTAAATATGCTGATACGTAAACATCATGGTTTTAAAATTTCTGCATTACACTCCATGTAAATATACTTTTCTTAAAATGATCGGGCGCGGCAACACGGGCCCTCATATTCTAGTACACATGATGAAGGGAGAGACCGAGCGACTACGTCCACTACTTAACAACTATCCGACGTAGACTATGTCATCGCCACCCCCATGGTTCACAACCAACGCTTGCAAAGCCATGATTGTGGGCATCCCTACCAACACGTATGTGTGGATAAACCGATCGGTAGTCCTTGATATATGTATGTAAAAAAAATCGTTTGTGATTTCTTTTGCTGGCACATATCATGTTGCTTTTCTGGATTACGCTTATTAAAAATTACTTACGTTTCCAACAGTCTGAATGCTAGTTAGAGCGTCTACAATGCTAGACTTTTATGCAGCCACTTGTAGCAAAAAAAAAAAAACGAAAAAAATTAATATCCACACGTGTGGCATCTTGCATATCGTCCACACGCCTCCATCATCATTCATTTTGCCACGTATGAACAGATGACATCATCGGGAATCTTTTTGGTGTTCGGCTTAAAAATGTTTCATAATTAAAAAATCGAATTAAAAATATGTTTTCACCATTAAATTCGTCTCGACGAGATCTTCAAAACTAGACCCCATGTTAATATGTTTCGACGAAAAAAAAATTTGCCCAAAAATTGCCATGATATTTACACTGTAGTTGCCATAATGCTTAAACTAAAGTTGTCATGTGGCAATTTTAGTTTTTGATGATGGCAATTTCACTATTTTGACCATGAAAATTATTTTTTATATGAACCATGGCAATTTTAAGTGCATGTATCATGGCAATTTTAGTTTATGGTTCGTGTCAAGTCTAGTTTTTTAATTTCCCGTTTTATAATATGTCAAAATTTACTTTTAAATGTAGAAGAAAATAGCTGAAACATATCATAGCAACTTCAGTGTAAACATCATGGCAATTTTATATGCAATAGACATGGCAACTTTTAATCCAAAAAAAAAAATTCGTCGAAATATATTGATATGAGATCTAGTTTCGAAGATCTCGTCGCGAGGGATTTAATGATGAAAACGGATCTTTAATCGGATTTTTCATTTAAGAGATAAAACATTTTTCAAAATGAAATCTAAAAAGATCCTCACATGCATGCATGCGGTGACGTGACGCGATCTATGTGTTATAGGACGTGTGGGCGGGTTTGGCTCTCACCACACGTGCGGGCGTTAGCGTTGTCCTATTGTTAAGCTGCATCCAGCCCAACTAAGGCCCCGGCAATGTAAATTCAGCATGTTTGTTTCTCTGGGTTGTACTCGATTTCTGATCCATACATACTTCCTTCGTTCTATAATATAGTGCGTATAGATTTTTTTTCAAAAGTCAAACATTACAAATTTTGACCATGTTTATAATGTTTATAATGTTTATAAACAAAAATATGTATATTTCACATAATTAGTGCAGTTTTCTTAATTTCTTGGTTTCGACTACTCGTTGCATGGATAACCCTAGATATAGCCAGCTGAACCAAATTGAGCTACATCAAGGAGAGTTGTACGACGACGTGATCAGCTTGTGCACATTAACGGCCGCCGCATGCCTATAGCCTTATCATGCACTCACGCGCACATCCAAAAGATGCTAGGATATGTAGTTGCTTCCAATTATCAATCGACCGCGGAGTAGATCAGCTTGTGCTAATTAATGAACACGGTTTTATCTTGTATCTCTGGCCACAATCGGCTAGCTAGCTTAGTGTGTTGTGTATAACTGTACTCTAAGTATCAATCGATCTACTCCACAATCCATGCCTCCACGCGTGTAATTGTGTTCCCATCAGGCGCCAATTCGTTCGTATTTGTACGTGCACTATCCGGTAGGACCGAACGTCTAGCACTATCTAATCTACTGTCCGCCTCTTGTCGCACTAGAACAATAGTCTGTTGGAAATTGTGGGCTATACGGTCTACCTTCTAATTTCTCTGTCTTGTTTGTGGTGCCGCTCATAATGCATATTGAGGATAGAGGGTAGGCGACCTATTTATAGACTTCACGTCTAGGTGGCTCATTATTTCACCTGTTTCCAGAAAGATCCATATGACTCCTGTGCAATAATGTTACCAACCATGATAAAACATGCCAGTTTTCGGAGTCTAGATATACTAGTCCCTAGCACACATGTGTGAGTCATGTGCCATGATTAGATTGTATGTGTGAGATCAACTTCCAATCTTAATCATGCGGGTCAACAGCCTGCAGAGCCGATCCTGCAAAACAAACCCAGCTCTTCTACCCTGTGATGTCCCGGAAAAAATACGTACGTACATATAAATTCCAGTAGAGTCGATCCCTTATTAGTTCCTCTATTGTATTCTATCACAGTCGTCCTCGGCACCTCGAGTATTACTTCCTCGAGTGAAATTCCGCATCAATTATTCCCGTCGCAAACATTAATAATATGAGTAATTCCACGTTGAGTTAAATAATAATCATGTTGAATAAATGTTGAAAGCCACATAAATATCCAACATCTCCCACTTGGCTGAAACACATTAATCAATATATGAAGTTCCATGTATAAACATGTTTTAAAAAGAATTCCTGACTTAGTCAATGAACTTGCACCATATTAGTATTATTATACAAATAAATCAAATATACGCACATGAGTTTAATCATTCCACTCCTCATGTATATAATGATGACTTCCTCAATGTGTTTACTTTTAACTATAAACTCTAAAGTGACAGGTTGTGATGCACATTCCACGATCATATATGATGCGTGAGATTCCCTTAGCGACACATATTTTCTTCCACCGCTTGATGCGGCAATAAATTCCGGTAGCTAAGGTTGATAGTATAACGAAGATACATACAAATTCCTATACCATTTAGTATCCCCTTTTTCCTCAAGAGTTTAAACATAATTCCTCAATGAGTATGATTCCGCTTATCGAGGTATTTTAACAGGTTTGCAATTTTCCGTAGAAAAATGCATCACAACACTTCCTATGTATTTCCACTCCCAAAAAAATCTGAAGGTTTAAACATGCCTTTGTATATGATGTGCTCCATCATTAATAAAACCATATGACCTGATATGGCATTGATGTGAAGCTTGTTCAAAAAAAATATGAATTGATCTATTCAATTAGCAAACCATGTCTTTATTCCCACCTCTAAATTCCAGAGTTTCCACCAAAGTATAAACATTTCCTTTGTGTAAAGAATTAAACAACAAGCTTAGCCTTGTAATTTCCACTAAGCATGTTACATTAAACTTCCATGTAAGTAAATCCATTTACACCCTATAGGACCGTGGTTGTTTGGTAAAATAAGTTCTCAAACTTCTATTCCTCCTCGTTGAGTTTATTCCTTCTCGCAATGATTCCACCCATAGTCAACATTAGTACAAAAAATTAAGCCTTATTAAGAGACTTCCTCTAAAATTTAGAGTGGCTTCCTCCAACAACACATAAATATTATCCAGACATGGTATTCCAAACTAATTCCTCCCATTTATCCTAAGCATGTTAGTGTCAGGAGTTTCACTTGTAGTTTCCTTTGGTGTCAAGATTATATTATATTATAATTGCCAATAACTCCACAATTATCCATAAAAATATTGTGCTCCCACTTTCCACCAGTTTTCCTTTTCTAGGTCAAAAGAAAATTTGATCCACTAGAATAACAATGAACAAGTTCCCGGTGTGTGCTTTGTTGTAACTGAGAATTCCCTTCCATTATAAAATACCTCCTTCTTCCAGTCTACTAACCATAAGGAGTGACTGTACTACATGAAAAATGTTATATACGTAACATGTAATGCTTCTTCCAAAGAAAAAAAACAATAGAGTATCAAAGATATCCAATTCCTCCACTCAGTTGTGAAGTATATGGGAGTATTAAAGATATTCAGTTCCTCCTGTCATGTGAAGTATACAATATATTATAATGGTGAATGAAGTTCCATGCTCTTATTCAGTCATTATATTCCTGAAGTGTACTCCCCCCACCAATCAGTTGTTAAAACTTTGAAATCTTTTAATCAACTGATTTTCCACTTCAGTACAACATGTGAACATCACAATAAAACCTTCCAACTTGTATAACGAAAGGTAAACATATAACCATATAAAATGCAATCATCGATGAGTGAAAAGAAATAAACTATCTGACCTCGAGTGGGAGTGTCCAAAAAAAGTATATATAAAGAATGACGTGAAGCTTTTTATCTCCTTCCACCTTAAGAAAAGGCGTGCAAGTTATATACCCATTATATATGTGCTTCAGAAAACCGAATCCTCCCACTATAGTTTTGAATTCCGGAATTAGTAAACCACTCGATTCTGTTCCATGATATGTGACCAAGTCATCCCATGAAAAAAAAATCCAAGCATGTGTTCCCAATATCAGCATTCCTCTCTATGGAGATATCTTCCCCAAATAAAAATTGGGTTGGTAACTTCCAATGGACCATCAAGAAAGAATAGACCATTGTGTGAAATTCCATAATGCACTGATTTTATCATTGAGCAATATTTCCAGTCATCCTTTTCCGAATCGTATTTCATAAACAATTGGTTCCAAAATAGAAGCATAAATTAAACCCCTTCACAATGAAGTTGCATATAGATTGTCGTATAACAATGATACTTTTCCTCCACCAAGGAGTTCAATGGCAAAATTTCCAATTCCAAAGTGTATAGCATTTGGTAGCAATGAAAAAACACACAATGTATGTAATTTCCTTTGGTATTGTTAGCATGCCAAAAATTGCTATCGTATTCCAGCAATATAATACATAGAAGCTTAAATCCACAATCCAACTATTTGAAAAAGGTAGTGACGTATACATATTTAATGCAAGCATTAACAATATGCATGCCGTTAAGTGAGAGCAAATTTCCTTAATTTTCCATGAGTGGTTCCCATCTTCCTCCATAAATAAGTGATTGCCATAATACACACTTTTTAAATTCCTTCTCATGCAAGGTTAGTATAATAGCATATCCATCAATGATAATTTTCCTCCAGAACAGAGTTTGAGGGCATAATTTCCAATTCCAAGTTTATTAACTTTAGCACTTCCTTGGAATTGTGTGCATGGAAGTATATGATATATAACCGGAATGCACAACAGAACTATTTTGAAAAAATAGTGGTAAATGAAAAATTCCGTGAATACAAAGTATAGACATACCTTCCTCTGCCAATTGGATTGATAAAATATTATATCTTCCTCTTCAAGGGGCAACTAGTAATATTTGGTCGGATCCTTCCCTCGGAGAGTTTCTATATTCAATTATTTCAATAAATTCCGCATAGAGTTAACCAATATATATCCAGCAATATGTATTCCCGACAGATGTCGCAAAAATAATAATTCCAGATTGCACTAACTTTCCATGCAATTTGTTCACTATGATTTTTTTAACAACCCAGTTATAGAATGATCCTAACATATATGCTAGCCATTTGATACCCATAATATATTTCCTTTTCCTCAATAGCGGTATTTTGAATTTGGCCTTCTCACAGTTTGGAGGATGGAATATTACGATTGTATTTTCCATGGACAATATTCATCACATATGACTTATTCAACATAGTCAACCATTGAAGAGATCAATGACGGAGTAGTCGAGCTTCCCAGGTGGTAATCTTGTTTCTTAGCGGCGGAAGAGATG
>JAHIAM010005152.1:0-25773 GCA_021605205.1 Aegilops longissima
GCCCGACCAGGTGGGTCCGGGTGTCGAGGCTCTTCCTTGCGTGCGAAGATGTAGCTGGTGGGTCCGGCAATCGGGGTGAATCATTTTTTTATCGCACTTCCTTGCGTGCGAAGATGTAACTAGTGGGTCCCGGCGGACGGAAACATTTTTTTCGCGAAATCGGTGGCCCGTCCGATGGGTCCCTAACTGTCGGTGGAGGAATAATTATTTTGCGGCGTAATAAGGAGGCGGTTCTTTCTGCGGCGTGGACCCGGTATCGGCCTCTCCACGTCTGATCCACGTCCGATGGAAGCCATTCCTTGACCACGTTGACCACGCCGTGCCGCGAAACACGAGGCGATGGGCGGCGAGAGCCTAGGAAGGGGCGGCAGGAGCAGCGGAAAGCGGCGATGGATGCCGCAGCGTAGAGGGTATGAGGTTCACTCGTTCGGCTGCGGTGTGAGGCTGCCGTCGCCCTTGAATAACGGGGTGTGGAGTGCGTGGGGATGGCTGGCAGCGGTGGGAGTAGTAGAGGCGGTGAGGCCTCCAGCGGCATCCAACCGACCCGCGGCGGCGAAGCGGCGGCAACGACCGGCCGGCTGCTGGTAGGCTGGAGCAAGAAGACGAGAGGTTGAAGAAGCACTCTGCCGTTGGATGGACATCGTCAGTCCTTTGGAGCTAGAATCGTTCATATATTGACTAAAGTTGACAAAGGCCTCCGTCGATCAACTTAGTAGGCCCTAAGTCAGCCTCCACCAAGGTTGGTCCCGGCTAGCGGGGGTATTCATTTTTGTGCGTAATAAGGAGGCACTTCGGTGGGTCGGTGATAGCGGGGTGAGCGTTTTTTCGCGAAATCGGTGGCCCGACCTGTGGGTCCCGATGAGTCGGGGAAAGTTTTTCGCGAAATCTGGTGGCCCGTCCGGTGGGTCCCGGATGTCGGTGGAGAATAATTATTTTCCAGCGTAATAAGGAGGCACTTCCTTGCGGCTGCCGTGGACCCGGTGTCGACCTCTCCGTACAATACTCTTCCGATGGAAGTCGATCGTTGACCACATTGACCACGCTTTGGCGAGAGCACCACGGCGGTGGGAGCGGCAAAGGCCTAGGAAGGAAAACCGGCGGTGGAATCCAGCGTGGAGAGAATACGAGGTTCACCGGTTGGCTGCGGTGTGAGGCTACCGTCGCCCTTGAGAATAACGAGGGTGTGGGTGAGTAGAGAGATGCCACGGCAGCGGTGGGAGTAGTAAAGCGGCGAGGCTGCTGGCGGACCTGACCCGACCCACAGGGGCGGGAAGCGGCGGTCCCGGCGCTGCTTTGGCGGATGGAGCAAGAAGATCGAGATTGAAGAAACACGATGGCCGTTGGATTGACATCCAGCAGTTCGTCTGCTAGAATCGTTTGTTGGCGTAGTATATAATAACTAAAAAATCTTGCATCTGCGTCAACTAAAGCGGCCCTAAGTCAGACCACTCCCTCTTTTTTAATAATTTATATATAGCTCATGGCAACTTCTTTTGCAATTTATTGCGTCGTTTTTGGTTTGCAGGGCCAATTTTGCATATTTGTGGGTTCCAAACTATTTTAATACCGAAATGTCGAGCCAGATTTAAAATACTTTGAAGATATATTTGAATTAGGTTAATGCCCGAGTGAAATAGGAATCTGAAAATGTGAAAAAATCAGAAATTATAAAGTAATTGCCAATTTGTCATCTGTTTCTATATTTACAACCCATTTCATATTACTTTCAAAGGCGTAGAAAATAAGTAGGCTGGATTGGGTATTCTTGGAAAAAATAAAGCTGGGCTCATTTGCACAAAGAAAAAAATAGCTGGGCTGGTCACATGGTGAATATAAGCTGGGCTAGGCAGGCCTGATCGATTCAAACCCTGCTCCGTCTCAACAATACCAAACAAAAAAATACTGCTCGGTAGATCGTCCCGGTGTCGAGCGATCTTGTGATGTTCTCTTGTCTATTGACTATATCGCTCACAATGTCGTGGGTCCCAGATGTCGAGGAAAACACTAGGAGGAAGCATTTTATTTTTCATCTGTTGGCGTGGTGGGCCCCTCTGTCATCCTCTCCACGTACTTACGCCGATTCTGTTGTTTGTTGACCATGTTGACAACGTGAGAGGCGGCGCCACTGGCGAAAGCCGCAGCCGGAGGGCGTCGGCGTTAACGATTTAGGAGGCGGCGGTGCGGCGATCGTCTTGTTGGCGCAACCAGCCGTGGGGGCGAGCGAGCGGCCCCCCGTGGCGCTGGTTTAATTTTGGCGGTGGAGGAAGGCGGGTGAAGAAACACGACAGGTGTAAAAAGTAGCGGAGTACTTAACAACCTTAGCTGACACCGGCGGGGCACTTAACAACCAAAGCTGAAAGAAGTATGAGTACTTATACAGGTTCAACCGTACAAAACACGCCTCGAACAGTGATACTTTGCCTACTGACTCTGAGTTAACCAAGGTGAGGCCGCCAAGCCGAGGACAAGGCCAGGCGCCACCCAGCGCATCCACAACCTTAAAGCGGCTTCATCTACTTAGCGTGGTCAATAAACAGGATATTAAGCTTTAGAGCCATGGAAAAGCATGAACATAATCTTCATCCTATTCTCGAAGATGGACATGCCTTCATTATCTGAAACCACCCATGAATAAGTATCTTTTAGCCTCCAAGAAATTATTGAGTAGGTCGACATAAACATCATGTTGTGACCAAGCGGAAGTCGACCCGACCATGGTTGAGCATCTGTATAGGAACAATAGAACTCGGTAGTTCATGTTTCAAGAAGATCTGGCTGTAAAACTGTGTATAAGCAATAATTTATGAACAACATATATAACGAGAAAACAGCTCGTACCATAAGTTTCTCGACCACAGTTGGACCTGTTCAGCGAGTGCAGCGATGGCACACATATCCCGTGCCCTTCCACCATTGAAAGCGCCCACAAGGACCTCAAGGCGATCAATAAAGTGTAGGAACATGTGGATGTCGATCGATCAACTTTAGTGCCATTAGTAACAGCCGAGTTATTACGAGGTAACAAGCGAGCAGGCCTTAACTCTGAAAAAACCTACCGTGCCACCAATTATAAGACAATATTAGTTAGAAGTAGCATCTTAAGTGAGAGATTCGTTGCTACTTCTAAAGTTAAATTGTGATTAGTTAGACAAAATAGGTGGATTAAGAAGTAATCGAGGCAACAAGCAAGAACCGGATACAAAACTAACATGGATGAACAATTGGAGCAGGCGTCGGGGTGGAAGATCGCGGTGAAGATGAGACCAGGTTCTGCCATTTCCATCAACATTCGTGCACCAACTTTCGGTCCGTAACACTTGAGAAAGTTTATCCAAGTTCGGCCATAAAAAAGCAGCGATCTTCTTGGTTCATAGACCCAACTCGGAAGCAATATCCATGGATTGTCTTCACTGTGACCATTAAACTAGTGTATTCAGTTATGGCAAGGCCGAGCATCTTGAGTACATGTGTTACAGGCGAGCAAATAATACTGCTAGGAAACATAATATGAGAACACAACATGTTAAAAAAACCACCCTCCGGATAGAAGAGGTTTCTAGGAACATATTGTGCGCGTTTCAAAATGCTGTGGTGGGGCGAGAAGGAACAAGTGTGGCGTCTCTCGTGGTAGTGAGAAATATGTAGGGTACTTCGCACTTTGGGCACTACAAGCTGAAACACACTAGATTGATCTGAAGAAAAATGCATCAGCAGCGGCTGCCATCCTAGGATTACCTGCGACCAAGGGACTTGGATTTATCGGGGATGGATGAAGAATTAGTACCTGGTTCTCCATGAAAACCCTATGCAATCACCGAGTGGGGTTTCTCTGAACAACGAGCGAGGAGGAGGATTCAGGCCGGTGAAATATTGCCGCCGTCCGTCCGACTTCTTGCTAAAAGCTGGAAAGGGGTTGTGATTTGATGGCTCATTGGGCATTCTTTGCGGCCTTCTGACCGGGGTGTGTCTACCGTGAAGTTGTGCACTCTAATTTGTGCATATGCACGTGGACCCGTTGTCGGTTGCTCCACATATCAGTGAAAGGAAGTAGAAAGACAGGGGTAACTAGTTACACACAAATATATTTTTTTGACAGAGATACTCCCTCGTAAAAAGTATACAAATCTTTTATATCACAGGCTCACCTTGCGAGAAATATACTCCCCTTTGCAGCATACGGGCATTATGGGGTTCAGATTTTTTTATGGGGGTTCAGGTGAGAATATAATACTCGAGATAGGCTCACAGTTGGACTTTGGGCATGAGCCGACCTACATGTTAGGGGCCCATGTGTTCTACCTCGGCACTTTTCATATTGCAAGCGATCGATGCTGCGCTGGTTTTAGATGCTATCATAAGCGAATACACAAAATTGAATAAAACACGGTAGCTGTTGGAATGAAATCGAGCAGCAGTTCTAACCAACAATCGAGTTGCAATTCTATCAGCGATATACCATGTGATAAATAATCTTGTCGTACTACTTATACACACGGGACACTTGTTTCACCATGCAGATTATTACATCAAAATCTCTCGGAGGATAGATCAGTTCGGCGATTCGTGCTGCTCTTGAAGAATTTCAAAGTTGATTTGGACCAGCTCTCCTTGCCGAGAAAGTTCGATTTTGACATAATCCCTACATAAGATATGATTTAGATTTGAACCTTGACCATCCTTTAGCATCAATCATCATGCGACCATCCTTTGTACTTACGGTATATTGAGCAGGTTCATTCACACCAAGGTTGTGCATGGTAAGAGAAACTTGGCTGCGATGCGCCGGATTGTTGAGCGACTCCCTCGTTGCTCTAGGAATTCTCTGTTTGAAAACAAGAAGACATACCCAAACAGTTAGATCAACTGTTGGGGAGCGTAGTAATTTCAAAAAATTCCTCGCACCGCGGAGATCATGGTGATGCATAACAGCGAGAGGGAGATTGTTGTCTCGTACCCTCGTGACCAAAAGCGGAGCGTTGGGCATAGCGTAGAGGAAGTAGTCGTCGTCTTCCCGATCCGACCGATCAAGCACCGAAACTACGGCACCTCAGGTTCTAGCACACGTTCAGCTCGATGGCGATCCCGAACTTCGATCCAGCCAAAGCGTCGGGGAGGAGTTCGTCGACCGACAGCGTGGTGGCGATCTTGATGTTCTACCGTTGCAGGGCTTCGCCTAAGCACCGCTATAGTATGACCGAGGTGGAATATGGTGGAGGGGGACACCGCACACGGCTAAGGAACGATCACGAAGATCAACTTGTGTATCTATGGGGTGCCCCCTGCCCCTGTATATAAAGGAGTGGAGGAGGAGGGCGGCCCTCTCTATGGTAAGCGCCCTAGGGAGTCCTACTCCCAGGAGTGAGATTCCCCTTTCCTAATAGAACTAGGAGCCCTTCCAAGTAGTAGGAGTAGGAGGGAAGGAAGGGAAGGGAAAGGAGAAGGAAGGAAGGCGCCCCTCCTATTCCAATTCGGACTAGCCAATGGGGAGAATGCGGCCACCCTTTGAGGCCTTTATCTCCTTTCCCGTATGGCCCATTAAGGCCCAATACGAATTCCCGTAACTCCGGTACTCTGAAAATACCAGAATCACTCGGAACCTTTCCGATGTCGAATATAGTCGTCAATATATCGATCTTTCGTCTCGACCATTTGAGACTCCTCGTCATGTCCCGATCTCATCCGGGACTCCGAACTCCTTGGTACATCAAAACTCATAAACTCATAATATAAGCATCGCCGAAACCTTAAGCGTGCGGACCCTACGGGTTCGAGAACTATGTGAACATGACCGAGACCGTCTCGGTAAATAACCAATAAGCGGAACCTGGATGCTCATATTGGCTCCACATATTCTCGAAGATCTTTATCGGTCGGACCGCATAACAACATCGTTGTTCCCTTTGTCATCGGTATGCTACTTGCGAGATTGATCGTCGGTATCTCAATACCTAGTTCAATCTCGTTACCAGCAAGTCTCTTTACTCGTTCCGTAATACATCATCCGCAACTAACTCATTAGTTGCAATGCTTGCAAGGCTTAAGTGATGTGCATTACCGAGAGGGCGAGAGATACCTCTCAGGCAATCGGAGTGACAAATCCTAATCTCGAAATCGCCAACTCAACAAGTACCTTCGGAGACACTGTAGAGCACCTTTATAATCACCCGATTCGTTGTGGCGTTTGGTAGCACACAAAGTGTTCCTCCGATTAAGCAGGAGTTGCATAATCTCATAGTCATAGGAACATGTATAAGTCATGAAGAAAGCAATAGCAACATACTTAAGCGATCGAGTGCTAAGCTAACGGAATGGGTCATGTCAATCACATCATTCTCCTAATGATGTGATCCCGTTAATCAAATGACAACTCATGTCTATGGCTGGAAACTTAACCATCTTTGATCAGCGAGCTAGTCAAGTAGAGGCATACTAGTGACACTCTGTTTGTCTATGTATTCACACATGCATTATGTTTCGGTTAATACAATTCTAGCATGAATAATAAACATTTATCATGAAATAAGGAAATAAATAATAACTTTATTATTGCCTCTAGGGCATATTTCCTTGATCTCCCACTTGCACTAGAGTCAATAATCTAGTTCACATCGCCATGTGATTTAACACCAATAGTTCACATCACCATGTGATTAACACCCATAGTTCACATCATCATGTGACCAACACCCAATGGGTTTACTAGAGTCAATAATCTAGTTCACATCGCTATGTGATTAACACCCAAAAAGTACTAAGGTGTGATCATGTTTTGTTTGTGAGAGAGGTTTAGTCAGCGGGTTTGCCACATTCAGATCCGTATGTATTTTGCAAATTTCTATGTCAACAATGCTCTTGCGGAGCTACTCTAGCTAATTGCTCCCACTTTCAATATGTATCCAGATTGAGACTTAGAGTAATCTAGATCAGTGTCAAAACTTGCATCGGCGTAACCCTTCGACGAACCTTTTGTCACCTCCATAATCAAAACATATCCTTATTCCACTATGGATAATTTTGACCGTTGTCGATGATCTACTCCTAGATCACTATTGTATTCCTTGCCAAAATCAGTGTAGGGTAATACAATAGATCTGGTACATGACATGGCATACTTTATAGAACCTATGGCCAAGGCATAGGGAATGACTTTCATTCTCTTTCTATCTTACTGCGTGGTCGAGTTTTGAGTCTTACTCAATTTCATACCTTGTAACACAGGCAAGAACTCTTTCTTTGACTGTTCCATTTTGAACTACTTCAAAATCTTGTCAAGGTTTGTACTCATTGAAAAAACTTATCAAGCGTCTTGATCTATCTCTATAGATCTTGATGCTCAATATATAACAGCTTCATCGAGGTTTTCTTTGAAAAACTCCTTTCAAACACTCCTTTATGCTTTGCAGAATAATTCTACATTATTTCCGATCAACAATATGTCATTCACATATACTTATCGAAATCTTGTAGTGCTCCCTCACTTTCTTGTAAATACGAGGCTTCACGCAAGTCTGTATAAAACTATATGCTTTGATCAACTTATCAAGCGTATATTCAACTCGAGATGCTTGCAGGTCCATAGATGGATCATTTGGAGCTTGCATATTTTATTAGCACCTTTAGGATTTACAAAACCTTACGGTTGCATCATATACAACTCTTCTTTAATAAATCCATTAAGGAATGCAGTTTTGTTTATCCATTTGCAGATTTCATAAAATGCGGCAATTGCTAACATGATTCGGACAGAATTAAGCATAGATACAGTGAGAAACTCTCATCGTAGTCAACACCTTGAACTTGTCGAAAACCTTTTGTGACAATTCTAGCTTTGTAGATAGTAACACTACTATCGTCCGTCTTCCTCTTGAAGATCCATTTATTTTCTCTGACTTGCCGATCATGAACAAGTCAACCAAAGTCCATACTTTGTTCTCATATATGGATCCCATCTCAGATTTCATGGCCTCAAACCATTTCACGGAATCTGGGCTCATCATCGCTTCCTCATAGTTAGCAATTTCATCATGGTCGAGTAACATGACTTCGAGCAGGATTACCGTACCACTACAGTGCGGATCTCACTCTGGTTTACCTCACGAGATTCGGTAGTAACTTGATCTGAAGTTACATGATCATCATCATTAGCTTCCTCACTAATTGGTGTAGTAGTCACGGAACATATTTCTGTGATGAACTACTTTCAATAAGGGAGCAGGTACAATTAACTTATCAAGTTCTACTTTCCTCCCTCACTTCTTTGAGAGAAACTCCTTCTCTAGAAAGGATCCATTCTTAACAGCGAATGTCTTGCCTTGGATCTGTGATAGAAGGTGTACCCAACAGTCTCCTTTGGGTATCCTATGAAGACATATTTCTCGATTTGGGTTTGAGCTTATCAGGATGAAACTTTTTCATATAAGCATCACAACCCCAAACTTTAAAGCGACAACTTTGGTTTCTTGCCAAACCACATTCAGATGTGTCGTCTCAACGGACTTAGATGGTGCCCTTTTTAGCGTGAATGCAGCTGTCTTTAATGCATAGCCCCAAAAGCGATAGTGGTAAATCGGTAGAAACATCATAGATTGCACTATAACCAATAAAATGCGGTTATGGCGTTCGGACACACCATTATGTTGTGGTGTTCAGTGTGGCGTGAGTAGTGAAACTATCTCACATTGTTTTAAGCGAAGACCAAACTCGTAACTCAAATACTCTTCTCCACGATCAGATCGTAGAAACTTTATTTTCTTGTTACGATGATTTTCAACTTCTCTCTGAAATTCTTTGAACTTTTCAAATGTTTCAGACTTATGCTTCATTAAGTAGATATACCCATATCTGCTCAAATCATCTGTGAAGGTCGAGAAAATAATGATACTTATCATGAGCCTTAATATTCATCGGACCACATACATCGGTATGTATGATTTCCAACAAATCTGTTGCTCGCTCCATTGTTCGGAGAATGGAGTCTTAGTCATCTTGCCCATGAGGCATGGTTACATAAGCATCAAGTGATTCATAATCAAGTGATTCCAAAAGTCCATTAGCATGGAGTTTCTTCATCGCTTTACCTAATATGACCTAAGCGGCGATTGCCACAAATAAGTTGCACTATCATTATTAACTTTGCATCTTTTGGTTTCAATATTATGAATATGTGTATCACTACGATCGAGATCCAACGAACCATTTTCATTGGGTGTGTAACCATATAAGGTTTTATTCATGTAAATAGAACAACAATTTATTCTCTTACTTAAATAAATAATCGTATTGCAATAAACATGATCAAACCATATTCATGCTCAGCATAAACACCAAATAACACTTATTTAGGTTCAACATTAATCCGAAAGTATAGGGAGTGTGCGATGATGATCATATCAATCTTGGAACCACTTCCAACACACATCGTTACTTCACCATTAACTAGTCTCTATTCATTACGCAACTCCGTTTGAGTTACTACTCTTAGCAACTGAACCAGTATCAAATACCGAGGTTGCTACGAACACTAGTAAAATACACATCAATAATCTGTATATCAAATATACCTTTGTTCACTTTGCCATCCATCCGCCAAATACTTGGGGCAGTTCGCTTCTAGTGACCAGTCCTTTGCGGTAAAGCACTTCAGTCTCGGGCTTAGGTCAGACTTGGGCTTCTTCACTTGAGCAACAACTTGCTTGCCGTTCTTCTTGAAGTTTCCTTCTTCCTTTGCCCTTTTCTTGAAACTAGTGGTCTTGTCAACCTTCAACACTTGATGTTTTCTTGATTTCTACCTTCGTCGATTTCAGCATCACGAAGAGCTTGGGAATCGTTTCGTTATCCTTGCATATTATAGTTCATCACAAGTTCTACTAACTTGGTGATGGTGACTAGAAAATTTTGTCAATCACTATCTTATCTGGAAGATTAACTCCCACTTGATTCAGCGATTGTAGTACCCGGACAATCGAGCACATGCTCCTTGCTTGAGCTATTCTCCTCCATCTTTTAGCTATAGAACTTGTTGGAGACTTCATATCTCTCAACTCGGGTATTTGCTTGAAATATTAACTTCAACTCTGGAACATCTCATATGGTCCATGGCGTTCAAAACATCTTTGAAGTCCCGATTCTAAGCCGTTAAGCATGGTGCACTAAACTATCAAGTAGTCATCATATTGAGCTAATAGCGTTCATAACGTCGCATACTGCTCCTGCAATAGGTCATCACCTAGCGGTGCATCAAGGACATAATTTTTACGTGCAGCAATGAGGATAAACCTCAGATCACGGATCCAATCCGCATCATTGCTACTAACATTTTCAACTTAGTTTTTCTAGGAACATATCAAAAATAAAGCGGGGAGCTAAGCGAGCTATTGATCTACAACATAGATATGCTAATACTACGGGACTAAGTTCATGATAAATTTAAGTTCAATTAATCATATTACTTAAGAACTCCCACTTAGATAGACATCCCTCTAATCTTCTAAGTGATCCGTGATCCATATCAACTAAACCATGTCCGATCATCACGTGAGATGGAGTAGTTTCAATGGTGAACATCACTATGTTGATCATATCTACTATATGATTCACGCTCGACCTTCGGTCTCCGTGTTCGAGGCCATATCTATTATATGCTAGGCTCGTCAAGTTTAACCTGAGTATTCAGCGTGTGCAACTGTTTTGCACCGTTGTATTTGAGCGTAGAGCCTATCACACCCAATCATCACGTGGTGTCTCGGCACGAAGAACTTTCATAGCGGTGCATACTCGGGAGAACACTTATACCTTGATAATTTAGTGAGAGATCATCTTATAAAGCTACCGCGAACTAAGCAAAATAAGATGTATAAAGATAAACATCACATGCAATCAAAATATGTGACATGATATGGCCATCATCATCTTGTGCCTTTGATCTCTATCTCCAAAGCATCGTCATGATTTCCATCGTCACCGGCATGACACCATGATCTCCATCATCTTGATCTATATCAGTGTGTCGTCACATGGTGCGTCTCGCCAACTATTGCTCTTGCAACTATTGCTATCGCATAGCGATAAAGTAAAAGCAATTATTTGGCGCTTGCATCTTATGCAATAAAGAGACAACCATAAGGCTTACGCGATTGCGATAACTTCAACAAAACATGATCATCTCATACAACAACTTATATCTCATCACGTCTTTACCATATCACATCACAACATGCCTGCAAAAACAAGTTAGGCGTCCTCTACTTTGTTGTTGCAAGTTTTACGTGGCTGCTACGGGCTTAGCAAGAACCGTTCTTACCTCGCATCAAAACCACAGCGATAGTTTGTCAAGTTGGTGCTGTTTTAACCTTCGCAAGGACGGACGTAGCCACACTCGGTTCAACTAAAGTTGGAAAGCGACACCGCTAGTCACTGTGTGCAAAGCACGGCGGTAAAACCAGTCTCGCGTAAGCGTCTGCGTAATGTCGGTCCAGGTCGCTTCATCCAACAATACCGCCGAACCAAAGTATGACATCTTTGGTAAGCGGTATGACTTATATCGCCCACAACTCACTTGTGTTCTACTCGTGCATATAACATCAAGCGCATAAAACCAGGCTCGATAACCTTTGTTAGGGAGCGTAGTAATTTCAAAAATTCCTCGCACCGCAGAGATCATGGTGATGCATAGCGAGAGGGAGAGTGTTGTCTCGTACCCTCGTAGACCGAGGCGGGCGTTATTGGCTTAGCGTAAAGGAAGTAGTCATCGTCTTCCCGATCCGACCGATCCAAGCACGAAACTCGGCACCTCCGAGTTCTAGCACGTTCAGCTCGATGGCGATCCCGGGCCGATCCAGCAAAGCGTCGGGGAGGAGTTCCGTCGACCTGACGGCGTGGTGGCGATCTTGATGTTCTACCATCGCGGGGCTTCGCTAAGCACCGCTACAATATGACCGAGGTGGAATATGGTGGAGGGGCACCGCAATTTACGGCTAAAGGCGACCACGAAGATCAACTTGTGTCTATGGGGTGCCCCTGCCCCGTATATAAAGGAGTGGAGGAGGGAGGGCGGCCCTCTCTATGGCGGCGCCCTAGGGAGTCCTACTCCCAGGAGTAAGATTCCCCCTTCCTAGTAGAACTAGGCCCTTCCAAGTAGTAGGAGTAGGAGGGAAGCGAAGGGAAGGGAAAAGGAGAAGGAAGGAGGCGCCCCCCTCCCTAGTCCAATTCGGACTAGCCAATGGGGAGGGGTGCGGCCACCCTTTGAGGCCTTTCTCTCCTTTCCCGTATGGCCCATTAAGGCCCAATACGAATTCCCGTAACTCCCGGTACTCCCGAAAATACCCGAATCACTCGGAACCTTTCCGATGTCCGAATATAGTCGTCCAATATATCGATCTTTCGTCTCGACCATTTGAGACTCCTCGTCATGTCCCGATCTCATTCGGGACTCCGAACTCCTTGGTACATCAAAACTCATAAACTCATAATATAAGCATCATGAAACCTTAAGCGTGCGGACCCTACGGGTTCGAGAACTATCTGAACATGATCGAGAACGTCTCCGGTCAATAACCAATAGCGGAACCTGGATGCTCATATTGGCTCCCACATATTCTCTGAAGTTCTTTATCGGTCGAGACCGCATAACAACATCGTTGTTCCCTTTGTCATCGGTATGTTACTTGCCGAGATTGATCGTCGGTATCTCAATACCTAGTTCAATCTCGTTACGGCAAGTCTCTTTACTCGTTCCGTAATACATCATCCATAACTAACTCATTAGTTGCAATGCTTCAAGGCTTAAGTGATGTGCATTACCGAGAGGGCCGAGATACCTCTCCGGCAATCGGAGTGACAAATCCTAATCTCGAAATCGCCAACTCAACAAGTACCTTCGGAGACACACTGTGAACACCTTTATAATCATCCGGTTATGTTGTGACGTTTGGTAGCACACAAAGTGTTCCTCCGGTAAACGGGAGTTGCATAATCTCATAGTCATAGGAACATGTATAAGTCATGAAGAAAGCAATATCAACATACTTAAACGATCGAGTTCTAAGCTAACGGAATGGGTCATGTCAATCACATCATTCTCCTAATGATGTGATCCCGTTAATCAAATGACAACTCATGTATATGGCTAGGAAACTTAACCATCTTTGATCAACGAGCTAGTCAAGTAGAGGCATACTAGTGACACTCTGTTTATCTATGTATTCACACATGTATTATGTTTCCGGTTAATACAATTATGGCATGAATAATTAACATTTATCATGAAATAAGGAAATAAATAATAACTTTATTATTGCCTCTAGGGAATATTTCCTTCATCAACACAGTGAATCATGTGAAACAACATGGAAAGAAAAAAGAGCGAAGCACTTGGGCGGCCAATGCTTACCAAGAAGGTGGACATGTCAGTTTTGTAAGGACTTTGGTATATGAGGTCGAACTGCAGCCCGATCTGTTGCGATTGCAGCTGCTGCGGGCGGACCAAATGCAAGTGCAAGTGTTGATGCAGTGCGAAGCCGCTGCTGCGGAGATGGTGCTCCTTGTAGAGCTAGTGCGGTGTCGATGCCCGATCCTCCGGTGAATCGGTGATCGGCTGGCGTGGTGGTGCCCAATCCTCAATTTGGATCGGTGAGCTGCTGCTTGTTGTCGGTGCTAGAAACAGCTGCTTGGTGCTCGATCATGCGAGACAGCGGCGATCATGTCTGATCTGCTATGATCAGCTTTCTAACTTGACTAGGATCCGTGGCCGTGATCCAGTTTTTTCTTCATTTCTTTTAAGCGAGAAGGACTAGTTGTGGCGTTTTGTTAAAACAAACTACGAGTTCATCATAGGGATTCAGCTTGTACTCGGACAATAGACTGTCCAATTTTTCGATAATATAAGTGATGGGCGGTGCCTTACGTTCTTGACCACGACATAAGAAGTGAAACCTGCAAAAATAGCCATTGTGAAACAAACCAAGCGGTTTATACGTGATGAATGTCACATGGCAAAACCTGCATCGTAAAATTGCAGGAAAAGAAAGAAAACATGACATTAAATCAATAAGATTTAGAGCGGTAAATCAATAAGATTTACTTGATGTGACCTGAGTGAATCCTTACCAGAAATCACTATGTTGAAGTACTAAACATAAGATTGATCGTCCAACTACTGGCGTGGCATGCGGGGGCCTGCCTACTCCACAAGCGGCAGCAGTCCAAAAGGTCGTGACAAATCGTATGGACCGAACATCCATGGAATTGGAAATCCACAGTGGGTGCGATAAACCCTGCAATGCATACAGATATTGGAGTGTAACCATAATTGATGAACCGTCCTCACAAAAATATGATCTGGATACTTCAAAATGTACAAACTGAATTGAGTGGACAGACATTAACATAGACCATTCTCGGGACTGACCACACACCAAAAGCGGCAGTACTAATAAACAATACTGAGGTTCACAAACACAAATCAAGTCTTGAACAATAGTACTTACTACGGACAAGCAAAGTTGCACTAACTAAACTCTGCAGACTATTTCTTGCCACCGACCTACAGGATGAACCCGCATAAGCGACTAGGCCATGGACTTCGTGTGAGATGTCTACATGCACCATCACCATCTTGTCAACCTTGGAGAACCTAACAGTGGTCTTTCCACTCATAAACATGATGATGAAGACAAGCGCATCAGATTTGTTGGGAAGCTTTACAGAACCACACCCTTGTGTCGAAGGCACAAGCGAGAAATTGTTGTGGTCAAGTACAGCCTCGAAACACGCTGACAACAATGCTACGAGAAAACACTAGTTCGGGACACGTGGCGACAAGGACACAGACAGCTGGATAGTTCAGCGTAGAACTCATCATCAGGTCTTCCGGTTCACGGCATGACTTTGAGAACTTCATCTCCACGCGGACCTGGTTCTAATTCAAGCGAAACCATATTTCATTACTACCTCCGTTCAGAAATACAAGATGATTTTCGATATTATACTCCATATATGACTACATATCGCACGAAATGAGTGAACAAAGACACTAGAACATATCTTCAAAGGCATGAGAGCGGAGGGATTACATGCAATATCCATAACACAAATTCTTGAGGCAAATATACCCTCTTAAAAGGTAGCATTGATGTTCATAAAGTACTCCCTCCGTCCCAAAATTCTTGTCTTAGATTTGTCTGAATACGGATGTATCAAGTCACATTTAGTATTAGATACATCCGTATCTAGACAAATCTAAGACAAGAAATTTGGAACAGAGGAAATTGAAAATAATCTATAAGAAATCAGTGTCAACCTCTCGCATGTTTTGGTCGAAAAGAAGAATTTAGAACCGTCATTTGGCACACTAAAATCACATGCAAGATCACCCGAAAGTTGTACTACGGTACTAGTACTGCGTGTTAGATGAAAAAACACGATCAAGATCGAGAAAAGATCGTCAACAAGAGACATTACTGGACTTGCTTAATGAGGGATCCCGGAGAGGGGGCTTGGGCAGGCGATGGCTTTGAGCTTGTCTGCGGTAGTCTCGGCGGGGTGCTTAGCTTCTTCGTACCATGAGCCCAGCGGTTTGGCGAGCCATAGACATCACGTCGGCGGTGCTCGGCGTCCATCAGAGAGGAAGCTGAGAGAGAAAAGTGAAAGGAGGAGCGAGATGAGGGAGAAGTGAGGCGAGTGGGGTTTTCTTCAAGAGAGGAAGCTGAGAGAAGAGTGAAATGATGGTTGCCGTCAGTCAACTTCTTGCTAGAAAGGAGGGGCTTTGTGATTTGTGGCTCATTGGGCATTACTGCGGCGGTTCGATCGGGGTGATCTACCGTCACTCTACTACGGAGTAATTTAGTGCATGGCTGGCGGACCCGGTCTGGCTGTCCCAGACGTCGGTGAAAGTGATTAATTTAGTGCATGGCTGGAGGAGGATCCATGCGGTAGAGTGTGTCCACTGTTTTCATTACGAAGAAAAATAGTTACAACAAGCGTTTCCACTCTTACGACGGAGAGTCTGGAAACACGGCAGCCACTTGAACATACGGTGCTCCTACTACTAGGCATGTGCGATGGTTCATCGTCGATTACTACACAATCTTGTTGCTGTGTTGTGCGCATGTCAACTACTCCTATATGTAACATAGTACCGCTTTTTATATGTCGGTGAGAATGAGCGTTGAGATCAATGTTAACAGAACTAGGTCCACAGCGCGCGGAGAGTATGGTGATACAGTACTCCGAAACATGAACCATATGAAGCACATCCTATAGTGTTAGGCGAGGGTGTATGAAGGGTGCACGGGATGGGTGCAAAAGTTCCCTTCTCGACCCACTTTTGGGTGTTTGGCAGAATGCATGAAGGGTGCATGAGTCCACACTAGTAGGTTGACAAAAATACGAAGAGGAAACAACTATATGAGATGAGAATGCAACCAAACACACCCACCGCTTTGTGCTCACGGTGTGGATCTGCACCGTCTGAGTTTGATCAACGGTCATGTTGCGCGAGACATGGACATGCCCATGCGAGGCGCCTAAACACCACGAAGTCCCTCTGCTTCTCGAGGTGCCGGACGTTGGTGATGCGAGGTGCAACCGCCCACAAAGCCCGCTCCCGGTCGTGAGGAGCCAGCAAATCAAAAGCGGTGTCCAATAGCACGAATGGATTCGGTGGCGGAGCCACGAAAGGATTCGCCGGCAACAGCGGCGACAGCCGCAACCCCTCCTTGTCAGCTCAGCCCCCACCATTGCGTGGAGGCGGCTCAACTCCTCGGAGATATAGGTGAAGAAGGAGACCAGGTCGGGAAGCCGCAGCTCGTTGAAGTCGATCGGGTGGTCGAGCAGGTTTAGCCCGATGGCGGCATCGTCCGCAGCCCAGCGCGACGGTAGGCATCACATGATCGCAACGCGTGCGTGGCAACTTGGTTCACCAAGTGGCTGGGCGATCTGGACCTCGTCATGATCGGCGCTTCGCGCTCCGGCCGGCTCCTGACGGCCTATCGTATCTCCGCTTTACTGCAGCAACGCCGCGGCGCCTCGAGCATCTTTGTGGTGGGCGCTGCCGCTTTTGAAGCTCCGTGAACTCCGCACATAACGGAGGAGCATGGCACTCCTCTCCTCCTTGAGCTGGCCAGACTCTCGTCCTTGGCCTGAGCTCCGCATCCTTGGCATGGAGCTCTGTGTCGGCGCCTCACCTCGGAACCGTGATCTGCTGCGCCACCATGGCACCGGTAGAAGCAATGGGGAGAGGAACCAAAGAAGCGAAACTTCGAAAAGGCAATGCAATCTCTGGGAAGGAGGAGGAGCCAGGCCGAGGAGGCGGGGAATCTTTGGTTTCACCACGGTAAAACACCGGTCGGCGACTTCTCACATCGGGGAAGCGGTGGGTTTCTGGTAGACCATCGTCACTAATTGCTACGCGCCTGCTCTCGTCAATCAAAAATTAAAAACCCTACGCGCTTTGCTCCGTCAATCAAAAATTTAAAATCCTGCCGCACCCAAACACGAACAACGCCGGTGGATATTTAAATTACACGCGGCAAGTAGATAAAAAAGGGTGAAAAACAAATGTGGCGGCCTAGCTAATCGGTCGAACTAGCCCAACTAGCTAGCCATCGTGCTTCACTGATGTACTTTCGGCGGGAAGGTGGTCTTCGTGATTTGATGACTCATTTACTTGCTTGGCGCTTCGACCAAGCGAGGACCCGAGAAAAGCAGCGGTAGGCGTCCCGTCGAGAAGAATATGTCGTGCACCACGGGAGGACCCGAAACAGCGGTAGGGTGTGCCCGCGTCTCGACACGGAGGAAAAATGTGTGTGTAAAAATATACTGTATCGGACGTAGTACCTATGGTTCGACCTCGGGACCCAGCCGATCGGTCAAAACACCCCACTAGCCACACAGCTTCATCATGCGGGCGTGGCACGGTTAGCTCCGTCTCGACCAGCCGCAGCGTCTCTTGTTCTAGGAGATTCTTCTATTTTCCAAGCTTTTTTAGTTGTAATAACACCACGGCAAGCTAAGCGCGCTCTTACGTGTGTGCCCATGCAAAGGTTAGGCGATGGAGAGAGAGAGATTGAGATCACGGACACAGGACCACCCGTAAGTGAGACAACGGTCATGCATGTGTTGATGAGGCACTCCTCTACTCTACTCAGCGCCAAGTACTATATAAAATCAAGTTATGGGACAAAGCCAACAACCGTTCGTTTTTAGGGCTATCAACTTACGCTTTGTAGTCCAGGTTGCGATTCGAATCTCGTCTTTCAGATTTGTTAGTTTTAGGTCCAAATTTGATTAATGACAAGTGGGACCCCGTGTGTTGTTCCGATATTTCAGTGTAGGATGGTCTTTTTGAACAAACACTTTGCGGCGGTTAGACAAATGTGACACGAGTTACACGTATTTTGCAAGTTTACAAACAAAAATGACAGTGACATAGAATATCACATCCACCCATGACTTAGATACTATGGTGATTGATCGTCTCAACGTATCTATAATTTTTATTGCTCCATGCTACTTTATCTACTGTTTTAGGCAATATTGGGCTTTATTATCCACTTTTATATTATTTTTGGGACTAACCTATTAACGGAGGCCCAGCCCAGATTCTTTGTTTTATGCCTATTTGAGTGTTTGAGGAAAAGGAATATCGAGCGAGTCAAAACTGAAGCGAAATCAACTGGAGAAGTTATTTTGGAAGGAAACCTACGATGGACTTGGACTCCATGTCGGGAAGATCTGGGAGGTGCTCACGAGGGTGGGGCGCCCACCTGGGCGCGCCCCTACCTCATGGGGCCCCGTAGCTCCACCGACATTCTCCTTTCACCCATATATACTGCCGTACCCTAAAACTTCCAGAACAGAGATTAGACCGGGAGATCCGCCGTCGCAAGCCTCCAGAGCCACGAAAAACCAATCGGGACCCCTTTCCGGTACCCTGCCGGAGGGGCGATCCATCACCGGTGGCCATCTTCATCATCCCAGCGCTCTCCATGACGAGGAGGGAGTAGTTCACCCTCGGGGCTGAGGGTATGTACCAGTAGCTATGTGTTTAATCTCTCTTTCTCGTGTTCCTCTATGGCACGATCTTGATGTATCCCGAGCTTTGCTATTGTAGTTGGATCTTATGATGTTTCTCCCCCTCTACTCTCTTGTGATGAATTGAGTTTCCCCTTTTGAAGTTATCTTATCGGATTGAGTCTTTATGAGAACACTTGATGTATGTCTTGGTGATCAACTTGCGGGTTTCGTGACATTGGGAACCTATGCATAGGGGTTGGCACACGTTCTTGATTCTCCGGTAGGAACTTTGGGGCACTCTTTGAAGTACTTTTATGTTGGTTGGATGAATCTGAGATTGTGTGACACATATCGTAATCATGCCCACGGATACTTGAGGTGACAATGGAGTATCTAGGTGACATTAGGGTTTTGGTTGATTTGTGTCTTAAGGTGTTATTCTAGTACGAACTCTTTTATAGATTGATCCGAAGGAATAACTTTGTGGTGGTTTCGTACCCGACCATAATCTCTACGTTTGTTCTCCGCTATTAGTGTCTTTGGAGTGACTCTTTGTTGCATGTTGAGGGCTTGTTATATGATCTATCTATGTTATTATTGTTGAGAGAACTTGCACTAGTGAAAGTATGAACCCTAGGCCTTGTTTCCTATCATTGCAATACCGTTTACGCTCACTTTTACCGTTCGTTACCTTGCTGTTTTTATATTTTCAGATTACAAAAACCCATATCTACTATCTATTTTGCACTTGTATCTTCATCTCTTCGTCGAACTAGTGCACCTATAAAATTTACCATTGTATTGGGTGTGTTGGGGACACAAGAGACTTTTTGTTATTTGGTTGCAGGGTTGTTTGAGAGAGACCATCTTCATCCTCGCCTCCCACGGATTGATAAACCTTAGGTCATCCACTTGAGGAAATTTGCTCTGTCCTACAAACCTACTGCACTTCAGGCCCAACAATGTCTACAAGAAGAAGGTTGTGTAGTAGACATCAAGCTCTTTTTGGCGCCGTTGCCTTGCGGGGCTAGGTAAGTGAAGGTATATATTTAGATCTTGCAATCGAATCTTTTTGTTTCTTGTTTTAGCACTAGTCTAGTTTATAAAAAAACTACAAAAAATGGAGTTAAGTTTGTCTCATCGCTTCACCTTTTTAATATCTTTCGTGAGTATGATGGAAAGGAAAATTGTGCCAAAGTGTTAGAAGAAGAATGCATTAAATTGTTTGGCACTAAATCTTTGAATGATGAGCATGATTGCAATGTTGTTAGTATGAATTCCTTGAATATCCATGATGCTAATGATATGCAAAGCCACAAGCTTGGGAAGCTATGTTTGATGAAGATGATATTTTTGTCCCCAAGCTTTGATGAGCAAATTTACTATGATGAAAGCATGCCTCCTATCTATGATGATTATTGTGATGACACGTATGCTTTAAAGAATAATGATAACCATGAAACTTGTCATCTTGATCTTAATTTTCAATCATATGATAGTTATTTTGTTGAGTTTGCTCCCACTATTGTTCATGAGAAGAATTTTGCATATGTGGAGAGTAGTAAATTTTCTATGCTTGTAGATCATGAAAAGAATGCTTTAGGTTCTTGTTATATTGTTGAATTCATTCATGATGCTACTGAAAATTATTATGAGGGAGGAACATATGCTTCTACATATTGCAATAATATCAAGTTTCCTCTCTATGTGCTTAAAATCTTGAAGTTATGCTTGTTTTACCTTCCTATGCAAGTTGATTCTTGTTCCCATAAGTTGTTTGCTCACAAAATCCCTATGCATATAAAGTGGGTTAGACTTAAATGTGCAAGTCATATTCTTCATGATGCTCTCTTTATGTTTCAATTCTTATCTCTTATGTGAGCATCATTGAAATCATAATGCCTAGCTAGGGGCGTTAAACGATAGCGCTTGTTGGGAGGCAACCCAATTTTATTTTAGTTTCTTTCTTTTTGGTTCTGTTTAGTAATAAATAATATATCTAGCCTCTGGTTAGATGTGGTTTTATGTTTTAATTAATGTTCGTGCCAAGTAGAACCTTTGGGAAGACTTGGGTGAAGTCTTTACGATCATGCTGTAAAAAACAGAAACTTTAGCGCTCACGAGATTAGCTTTAACTTTTTACTGGAGAGTGCTATTTAGTTGATTCTTTTTGAAGATGATTACTAGACAAATTCCTCAGATCCACCAATTTATTTTAGAATTTTTGGAGTTCCAGAAGTTTGCTTTAGTTACAGATTACTACAGACTGTTCTGTTTTTGACAGATTCTGTTTTTCGTGTGTTGTTTGCTTATTTTGATGAATCTATGGCTAGTAAAATAGTTTATAATCCATAGAGAAGTTGTAATACAGTAGGTTTAACACCAATACAAATAAAGAATTAGTTCATTACAGTACCTTGAAGTGGTCTTTTGTTTTCTTTCGCTAACGAAGCTCACGAGTTTTCTGTTAAGTTTTGTGTTGTGAAGTTTTCAAGTTTTGGGTAAAAATTCGATGGACTATGGAATAAGGAGTGACAAGAGCCTAAGCTTGGGGATTCCCAAGGCACCCCAAGGTAATATTCAAGGATAACCAAGCGTCTAAGCTTGGGGATGCCCGGAAGGCATCCCTCTTTAAATCTTCGTTCATCGGTAACTTTACTTGAGCAATATTTTATTCACCACATGATATGTGTTTTGCTTGGAAGCGTCTTGTCGTTTTATTTTGTTTTGCTTGCTGTTTGAATAAAGTATCAAGATCTGAAATTCTTAAATGGAGAGTCTTCACATAGTTGTATGATTATTCAACTACTCATTGATCTTCACTTATATCTTCGGAGTGGTTTGTTATTGCTCTAGTACTTCACTTATATCTTTTAGAGCATGGTGGTAGTTTTATTTTGAAGAAATAAATGAACTCTCATGCTTCACTTAGATTATTTTGAGAGTCATTAATAGCATGGTAATTTTCTTAATATTAATATACTTGGTATTCAAGATATGTGAAACTTTCTTTTGAGTCGTTGAATACTAAGATAAGTTTGATGCTTGATAATTGTTTTGAGATATGGAGGTGATAATATCAAAGTCATGCTAGTTGGGTGATTATGAATTTAAAAATTCTTGTGTTGAAGTTAGAAATCCCGTAGCATGCGTATGGTTAAAGTTGTGTAACAAATTTGAAACATGAAGTGTACACGGCTTGTGCATCCTTATGAGTGGCGGTCGGGGAATGGCGATGGTCTTTTCTACCAATCTATCCCCTAGGAGCATGCGCGTAGTACTTGATTTTGATGACTTCTAAATTTTTGCAATAAGTATATGAGTTCTTTTGACTAATGTTGAGTCCATGGATTATCGCACTTTTACCTTTTAGCCTTTGCTAGCCTCTTGATGCCGTGCATTGCCCTTTCTCACCTTGAGAGTTGGTGCAAACTTAGCGGTGCATCAAACCCGTGATATGATCGCTCTATCACATAAACCTCCTTATATCTTCCTCAAAACAGCCACCATAGCTACCTATTTATGGCATTTCCATAGCCATTCGAGATATATTGCCATGCAACTTTCCACAGTTCGTTCATCATCATCATGACATACTTTACTTTTGTCATATTGCCATTGCATGATCATGTAGTTGACATCGTATTTGTGGCAAAGCCACCATGCATTATTTTTCATACATGTCACTCTTGATTCATTGCAACATCCCGATACACCTTGAAGGCATTCATATAGAGTCATACCTTGTTCTAGTTTGAGTTGTAATCCTTATGTTGTAATCAATAGAAGTGTGATGATCATCACTCAATAGAGCATTGTCCCAAAAAAGAAAGGCCAAAGAAAAAAAAAAGAGGCCCAAAAAAAAAAATAAAATAAAAAATAAAAAAAAAAAAAAAAGGCGATGCTACTATCTCTTTTCCACACTTGTGCTTCAAAGTAGCACCTTGTTCTTCATGTAGTGAGTCTCATATATTGTGCTTCAAAGTAGCACCTTGTTCTTCATGTAGTGAGTCTCATAAGTTGTCTTTTTATACTAGTGGGAATTTTTCATTATAGAACTTGGCTTGTATATTCCTACTATGGGCTTCCTCAAATGCCCTAGGTCTTCGTGAGCAAGAAAGTTGGATGCACACCCAGTAGTTTTCTTTTGTTGAGCATTCATAGCTCTAGTGCATCCGTTGCATGGCAATCCCTACTCCTCATGTTGACATCAATTGATGGGCATCTCCATAGCCCGTTGATTAGCCTCGTCAATGTGAGACTTTTTCCTTTTTTGTCTTCTCCACACAATCCCCATCATCATATTCTATTCCACCCATAGTGTTATATCCATGGCTCACGCTCATGTATTGCGTGAAGGTTGAAAAAGTTTGTGATCATTTGAGTATGAAACAATTGCTTGGCTTGTCATCGGGGGTATAGAAGTTGGGAACATCTTTGTGTGACGAAAATGAAGCATAGCCTAACTATATGATTTTGTAGGGATGAACTTTCTTTTGCCATGCTATTTTGAGAAGACATGATTACTTTGATTAGTATGCTTGAAGTATTACTATTTCTTTTATCAATATGAACTTTTGTCTTGAATCTTTCTGATCTTAATATTCATACCACAATTAAGAAGATTTACATTGAATTTATGCCAAAGTATCCTCCGCATCAAAATTCTTTTTATCATTTACCTACTAGGGCGAGCAGGAATTAAGCTTAGGGATGCTTGATAAGTCTCCAACGTATCTATAATTTTTATTGCTCCATGCTACTTTATCTGCTGTTTTAGGCAATATTGGGCTTTATTATCCACTTTTATATTATTTTTGGGACTAACCTATTAACGGAGGCCCATTGATTTGTTGTTTTATGCCTATTTGATGTTTGAGGAAAAGGAATATCGAATGAGTCAAAGCGGAATGAAATCAAGCTGGAGAGTTATTTTTGGAAGAAACCTACAGATGGACTTGGACTCCACGTGGAAGATCACGGGGAGGTGCTCACGAGGGTGGGCGCGCCCCTGAGCGCTCCCACTCCCCGTATTAGCTCCACCGGCGTTCTCCTTTCACCCATATATACCGTCGTACCCTAAAACTTCCGAACAGAGATTATATCGGGAGTTCGCTGCCGCAAGCCTCGAGCCACAAAAACCAATGGGACCCCTTTAGGGTACCTGGGAGGGATCCATCACCGATGGCCATCTTCATCATCCGGCGCTCTCCATGATGAGGAGGGAGTAGTTCACCCGGGGCTGAGGGTATGTACCAGTAGCTATGTGTTTGATCTCTCTCTTCGTGTTCTCTCGTGTTCTTCTATGGCACGATCTTGATGTATCGAGCTTTGCTATTGTAGTTGGATCTTATGATGTTTCTCCCCTCTACTCTCTTGTGATGAATTGAGTTTCCCCTTTTGAAGTTATCTTATCGGATTGAGTCTTTATGAGAACACTTGATGTATGTCTTGGTGATCAACTTGCGGGTTTACGTGACATTGGGAACCTATGCATAGGGGTTGGCACACGTTCTTGATTCTCGGTAGGAACTTTGGGGCACTCTTTGAAGTACTTTTATGTTGGTTGGATGAATCTAAGATTGTGTGGCGCATATCGTATAATCATGCCACGGATACTTGAGGTGACAATGGAGTATCTAGGTGACATTAGGGTTTTGGTTGATTTGTGTCTTAAGGTGTTATTCTAATCGAACTCTTTTATAGATTGATCGAAGGAATAACTTTGTGGTGGTTTCGTACCGACCATAATCTCTCGTTTGTTCTCCGCTATTAGTGTCTTTGGGTGACTCTTTGTTGCATGTTGAGGGCTTGTTATATGATCTATCTATGTTATTATTGTTGAGAACTTGCACTAGTGAAAGTATGAACCCTAGGCCTTGTTTCCTATCATTTGCAATACCGTTCGCTCACTTTTACCATTCGTTACCTTGCTGTTTTATATTTTCAGATTACAAAACCTATATCTACTATCTATTTTGCACTTGTATCACCATCTCTTCGCGAACTAGTGCACCTATACAATTTACCATTGTATTGGGTGTGTTGGGGACACAAGAGACTTTTGTTATTTGGTTGCGAGGTTGTTTGAGAGACCATCTTCATCCTCGCCTCCCGGATTGATAAACCTTAGGTCATCCACTTGAGGAAATTTGCTACTGTCCTACAAACCTGTACTTGCAGGCCCAACAACGTCTACAAGAAGAAGGTTGTGTAGTAGACATCGATTGATACGAGTTTTACACCGTTGGAAGTGAGATCAATGGCTTGGGAGTAGTCTTTGTAATTATCTTAATTTCAAACTCTCCAAAGTTTTTTTGCAAATAAAACATTCAGGCCTCGTGTGTGCGCTGCATCTTCGATCAACGGCTCCCGGTGCTAATATTAGGTGCTCCCGGCCAGCAATTACCCGCTACGGTGATATGAGCATCTGGAGTCGTATGATCGTTATCGGATGGCACATGCATAGTACTTGTACTTTTCTAGCATTCCCAAACTCTATCACCGTATATTGCAAAAACATTCAAACCTCCTACTATGGGCCGTTAGATCTCGGTGAACTTCGTATCACCATAGAATCTCGGTGCGGGAACACCACCTCATACTCTCCCGTCTTGAGAAAACATAAGGTGCTATCGCAGCTTGGATGCTATGGTGATCTGAGCTTGGAGAATCGTTTGATCCGAGATCAATGGCATCGAAGCGGTCTTTGTGCTTATGGCGGTGGCGAATTCTTTTGGGGCTTTTACGCAAAAACCATTG
>JAHIAM010005153.1:0-20133 GCA_021605205.1 Aegilops longissima
ACAAACCTCCTACATTGGAGCGAGGTCCTGTTGATCGGGAGGTGTGTGGTTGTACCATAAAGCGTAGAAAGCGGATCTCCCTACGGTCGAAAGCAGGGTCTACTGTTGATCGGGAGGGTTTGGCGCGTACCGCCAAAATGGGCCAACAGACCTCCACAGTCAAAGCAGAGTCTGTTGATCCGGGAGAGTGTGGCGTGCTGCAAAAACGCGAAAGCGGACCCCTCCTCACGGTCGAAGCAGAGGTCTGTTCATCCAGGAGGGGTGTGGCGTGCATAAGCAGGACTCCACAGACTCTTTGTTCATCTCCCGTCGACCTCCTCCAGCCTCTCCACACTCTGGTTGACCGCCTCCGGCCTCCACGGGCTCCTGTTCATCCAGCCTCCATCGCGTGCTACTCCACGACTCTTGTTCAACCACCCCTCCACGGGCACCCCTCCACCGTCTACTGTTCATCCAGCCCTCCACACCACGAGGTCCTGTTCAACCACCCCTCCACGGGCACCCCTCCACCGTCTACTGTTCATCTAGCCCTCCACCACACCACGGGGTCCCTATTCATCCAGGCTACGCCACGCTCACTGTTATTCCAACCCCCTTAGCGCTCCTTTGTTCATCCAGGCGGGATCGATCGGCGATTGATTATGATAGCGAAGAATCGCTTCGTCGGGTTCAGTTAACAGCCATCGATCGATCGCTCGGGTTCGATAACGCGTTATGCGGTGCGGTCTGCTTCCGGGTTCGATTAGAGCCCAATGCCTCGCTTCGGGTTCAGATTAGAGCCAGCGCCTCACACACACACGCGCCATTTCGGCCCCAACCTCCCACCGTAACAAGGGAACTCCCGAAATTTTCCACCGCCCTCGCTTCTACCACGGTTTTTCCGTCATGGGCGGCCCAAAAGAATGTCATGCAGCGGTGTCTCCGGCCCTCCACACACAGCAGCATTTTACATCATGATTTTTGTCATAAGTAAGAGCCCACCACATCTATGATGATACGGATTACTGTCACAATGCTCGTCATAGAAGTGTCATACAAGGCACCGGAGAAGAAGAAGCGAAAGAAGAAAGGCCAAGGGGCCAAGGTGGCCATCATTGCCAAGGTGCTTGGAAAGGACATCTGAAGACAACAAGACTCCCTCCTCTACAGCGAGCGATGATGAGGAGGAGGAAAAAGTAGCTCTCCATCGATGGGGGAGGAAGAAGAGGAGGCCTCCATAAATCTGGGCGGAGGCGACCAAGAGGGAAGGAGCCCCTCGCGGATAACTCCGTGTGGGGCGTCGTGGCAGCCAGGCGATGCCCCGAAGCAAGCCCCTAGCCACGTCGTAAGTACTAGGAAGCCCATGTGCATCCACATATCCGGCCTCTCCCTTTATGGTAACAATATGGTTAATCATGTTATTGCAGTCCGGCCCGACAGCTCCTGCGAACCTCATCGGAGGTTCCTGCAAAACTCGGGGCCAGGGTAAAAAAGTGTGATGCCTTGGAGGTGATGTTTATTTCGAGAGACCAAACTTCGCCAAGGCTCTCCAAATTCGGAAGAAGCCGGTTTGAAGCCTAGAGGCGCCCTCCGGAGATCCACGAGGACAAGAAGATCATGGCGGGTAAGGCGTTTAAATATACAAAAGCAAGTATGTGAAGAAAGTATTTCTTACTAACTTGGTCCGGAGTTCCCGAGGCGTTGCGGAGACTGCAGCGTGCGTGTGTCGAGATGACTTCGGAGTTCTTCCGAGCGAAGAAGGGAGCTCGGCGGAGAAGCTTTGTTAAGTCGCCAATACCTTGAACTAGAACATATAGTGCCCTTCACCGATCAGCTAAAACAGCTGGAGTCGAGCTGCATAGGGTGGCAGGCTGGACATGAAAGACTTGATAATCCGGTTGTGGCTTGCCGAAGCTATACCCATCACTACATCGGCCTCGTGAAGCGGTTGGTGAATGCACATCTCGTTGGATGTCGTCGGTGATTGGTCTGCACGTGGTAGCGTGCATGGCCCTTCGCCAGCGTCAAGGTGCGGTGGGCGAAGATGGATGTCATCAAGCTTGTGACGGGGGCGCGGGAGCAGGGCACCACAAGCCGAGTTGTATTTTGATAGTGTCTGGAGGGATCCGCATTATTGCGGGCGGTGTCACGAAAAGCGTGATCTTTGAATGAATACATTCATATTTTGTCTAGCCACTGTATTGTAAAACAAAGACAATTTCTATAATAGAATGCTTTGTGTTAGATTTTTACCTCTTGTGCGGCCGTTTTTATTAAATCGAGAGTTGGCCAGTCATCGGCTTCAGCCCCCACATAGGTAATACAGGGGTGTTCAGGATGGAATCTAATGTCACATCCCTAGCTTCTAGTGCTGCCTAGTGTTGCATCATGTTTAACTTTCATGTTAATTTGAAATGGGGATGTTCAAACCCTAGCAGATAATAATTTTAACTAGGTTCAACTCAAAACATTTCAATGACCCCAGAATGCCCTTCACAAAAGTTCATCATTTTTGAATTGGTCTATAACCTCTCCCAAAAATGGTGCCCATTTTCCTAGGCCATTACGGATTTTGAGATAAATCATTACTTATTTGCATTTGGGCATTTAAATACTATAAAATATTTTAAATGCTCAAATAATCTAAAAGAAATGTTTAATGTAGGGTATATTTCCAACAATGGTCATGGCGATTGCATGATTTTTGGGATTGATTTAGTATTTTAGAAAGCCACAAAGATTACGAGTAATAGAAAAACTTAAATAAAGAGAGAAAGGAACCTACAGCCCTTGACTTGTAGTGGCCCGGCTTGACCAGCCCAGCCCACCTACCTCGCCGCTCATCGTCTTCCTCTGCAGTGGCGGAGGCCGAGGCCTGTGCCAGCGTCGATGCCACCTCTGCCCGGCTGGAGGCTCATCCTCCTCCACCATCCCACTTCTGGGAGCCTCGACCCCCTCATCCTTTCCCCTCTCTTCACTGCTCTCTCCTCCTCCATCACTCGTCCCAGAGCTTCGGCCACGAGCAGCCATAGCCACCACCCGTCGTCCTCGCGGTTACCAGACCACCCTCGCGCCCAACCGTGCACCCAGCTTCACCTCCATGCCCACATCTTCCCGTCGAAGACCACGTCCCGAGCGCTGCTGCATGCGTCATCGGGCTCCTCTTCCTCCTCGGATGCCCGACCACCATCGCCCGATTAAGCCACTCAAGCCGATCCAGAGCATGCTAATCCGTCCCCAGCTCGAGCGGTGAGCCTACGACCGAATCCCCTCTCCCGAGCTCGATTACACCTCTGAGTAAATCGCGCCCTTGGTGCCGCCGAGCTCCGGCCATCGCCATGGCCGGCGAGCCTCGCGCTCCGAGCTTTTTCGCTCGTCTCGCTGGCAACGCTCTACGGGTCCTGGAAGCCGTGAGAGGCCCTCGGTTGGCCTCCCCGTGCACCATGGCGGCCTTTGCCTCGTGCGGTAACCCGGCTCAGCGCCGTCGCCAACTCCGGCGACCCTCGCCCCTGCTGCCTCGGTTGGATCTTGCGGGAGGAAGAACTACCGCTGGTGCCCTGTACGTCGGACGGCTGCGGAAGCGGCGCCTCGTGACTTCCAGCCGTGGTTTTGTGTGGCCGTACCAACTCACGTGATGAGCGCCACCATTGGTTACTAATGATCAACTAATCACCATACAATGCCAGCGACAGCAGTAAGGCCCCGTCTAACTAAGCGTGGTTTAGCTTTTGTTTAGATTAAATTAACCCGCTAGTCCCGAATCAGTTTGACACTGGCCCGTCACTGTTGACCCGACCCCACCGTCGTTGACACATACAACACTGGGTCATTGACGGTGGACCCCTAGTCAGATTTGTGGCCAGACCTTTCATATTGACCTCTTGAGGTCAGCATGATGGTGTCTTGTGTGATGGTGTTTTCTGGATTTAATCTTTTTCGGAAATTCCGAAAATAGTGCTAACTTCTAAAAATCATATAAAATCAGCCCAGTAACTCAAATGAGATAATTTATATATGAAAATTGATCACAAAAATCCAATCTATCCATCTGTATCATTTTCATGCATGTTAGAACAAATTATAGCTGCTGTTTAGCACAAATCATATAAATGGCATTTAAATATCCACATATGGAGTTTGAGTTTGAACTTAGGGTTCAAACCAAATTCATTTAACCTGTTGCTAGTTGCATTAGCTCAAATCACATCATATTGCCATGTCACATTCATGCATCATATTGTCGCATTGCATTGATTGTGTTCTTCCTTGTTTGCGGTGTTTGTCCCCTCTCGATGTGCAGCGTCTGTAAGCGATGAGTTCGATGACACCGATGAAGAACTATATTATCTTCAGAAGTGCCGGCAAGCAAAACCCTTTGTTCATTCGATACAATCCACTCTCTCGCTCCTGCTCTCTTTTACTTCATTAGGACAACAACGATTCATCATTGCTTGCTGCGGTAGTTGAACCCCTTTATCCTCTGCATGACTGTCATTGCCACGTAAATAGATGAAACCCACTAGCATGAGTAGGAGTTGTTTGAGCCTTGATGTGCCTACTCATTCATGTTTGTTGTCATGCACTATTGCTTAGAGTTGTGTAGGTTACGATTCATCGGGGATGAATGGGAGGTGTGTGAACATGTCTCTTGTGTGTGAGCTAAGTGTGTGAACATGATTTGGTAAAGGTAGCGGTGAGAGGCCATGTAGGAGTACATGGTGGGTTGTCTCATTGCAGCTGTCCTCGAGGCTGGGTTACGTGTTTGTGATCCATGAGCAGTTACTACCACACATTGGGTTCCGTAACTCGAGCCCTCTCGACTTATTAATCAACATGATCTCTGTCCGGGAGTTGCAACTATTTTACGGTGTTTGTAGGTAGTTTTAGTAGTCTACCAAGTGGCACCCGATCAGGTGGGCTTGGGACGGAGACTAGGCACCGTGTAACGGTATGCTAGCGTTGGCCGTTTGGTGAAACTTGGAACCTGCACACATCGTTTGGGGCGGTGGCGACACCCGGCGGATCTCCTTGCGGATGGAACCCGAATAGGCGATAAACACGGACGAGAGACTTGTGTGGTTAGTCGGTCGTTGCCGACTACTCGCCCGACTTCGCTTGAAGGTTGCCGAGGTACATGGCGTGTCTGAGGCGATAAGTGGCGAGCGTGTGTGAAGAAGTACACCCTGCGGGGTTATCATTATCTATTGAATAGCGGTTCCCGGATATGGAAACTTAGACCCCTGCATAGTTCATAGACAAGTGAAAGTGGATACTCTAAAAATGCGCAAGATAGGCGTGAGTGCTATGGATGGCATTCGTGGGTAGGCGGGGCGGATCCATAGTGGTGTATTGATATGGTGAATCATGTGGACTCGTGTTAAGCCACCTCAAAGAGTTACTTGCGTTAAGTAGTTCAGGATAGCCACCGAGTCAAAGGCGGCTTGCTGCGGTCAAACTCCACCACCCCTTTGTTGATAAGGATGCATATGTAGATAGTTACGATGTAAGTCTTCTTGATACGTTTGTACTCGCGTTTGCTATTTTATGTTTTGCGAGAGAGCGTCGGTCTACGCTAGTAGTTCAGCTTGGACTTGACGTTTAGCTTGTTACCTCATTTCGATCTTGTGCCCTTGGCGAGGATCTGGTAGATAGTCGGGCTTCTCGGCCTTTTTCATTTGTAGATGTGCGTACTCGGACATGTTAAGCTTCGCTTGTGCTTTGACTTGTATGCTCTCAGAGTGTTGGGTCATGAGACCCATGTTTGTAATATCTAAGCTCCTCGGAGCCTAATGAGTAAATACTTGAGTCATAGAGTTATGTTGTGATGCCATGTTGTATTTGCACATATCGAGCATATTGTGTGTATGTTTGTAATGCTTGGTATGTGTGGGATCGACAATCTAGTTGTTTATCCTTGGCAGCCTCTCTTATGGGAAATGTAGTCTAGTGCTTCCTTGAGCCATAGTAGTCCGCTACTGCCCGGTTCACGGAGTCACCTAACTTGCGGCACTCTTACTTTCTGGACCTTGTTGGCGACATGTGTTTCGCCGTTCATGTATACATCCCTTGAAATGTCAGCGGTGACATCCAGTCCTGCCTAGCTTGCTACAGCCCGGGTTCAGAGTCCTGTTAGCCATGCTACAGCCCGGATTCTGCGCTGGCGACCGACATGCTCGAGTTGATTCATATGCCTATCCCCATGGGTTAGTGCCGCTTTGGGTTCACGACTAGCCATGTCGGCCGGGTTCTCTGTCATATGGATGCTAGCGACACTATCATATCACGAGCCAAAAGGCACAAGCGGTCCCGGGCCATGGTAAGCGACACGGGTAGAATACCGTCACGTGAGGCTGCAAAGTGATATGAGGTGTTACCGGCTAGATCGATGTGACTTGGAATCGGGGTCTGACAGACTTTAGTATCGAGCGACTGACTGCTGTAGGATTACCAAGCCAAACTGGTCGAAGTTGTGTCTAGAAATGCTTTAGTTATGTAAGGGAATTGATTGTGGAAGGAGCGTAAGGCTCTTTTTACTCCTTATACCTCATGGCCTTGATGGTCATCCTCTTCTCTTCTAATGGGATTGAGAACTAGGCTTCTCATCTATCTATCGGATGGACGTGTTACTAATCCATAGACTTTTAAGATTGTTGGTTTTAAGCCGATTCAGTTTCTACTATTTACATATGTTAGCTGTTGATCTCGGAACCTTGATATGATGATATTGAGTGGTTATGCCACCATTTTTGCATGATGTCCCAAATCTTTTGAGCATTTGATCGTTATCTGTCAAGAGTCATCGAGTTTCTAAACTATCGATGCATTTGCAAATCCCTTCCTCCGTTCTGATGTCCTTTTGGGCGGATTAAGCACACTAGTCGGTGAGTTGAGGTACCCTATTGCCTCGACATATATCTTGGAGTTATTATTGTGACCCTAGGTATGCAGGTATCACTTAGTAATCCAGCCATGCTTGTGTCCCCGTGTGATGATTACGGCCATCATTCTCAAAGCATTCCGTGATGCCACTTAGTTAGTAGGTATTCTATTTTGGGTCCTTGAACCGAGATTCACCTACTTACCTCCTGTTGATAGTGTTTGCTAGTTCCTTTAGGATACTAGTAACTGCGATAGTCCTCGAGGTCCGTGGTATATCCTTCTTCCAAATACCATGAACCACTTATGGCGAGAAGTTTGTTGGATCAAAAGATCACAATCAGTACTCTTGAGGAGTTCTCCATTCATAATTGTGACTCTGCCGGTCCTACCTCTCTGCATGGGTTATCGGAAGAAACATGTTGAACTTGGTTCGACATACTAATCTATCATCCACAACTCGAGAAAGATATATGATCCTTTGAGTTGTTTCCATTACACTATATTCGATCCCGTCTATCATTGGTAGTCGGGAGTAGTTGTGCATTCATGTTATCAATGCCTATTACTCATGTGCGTCCGTCAAGCCATTCTATTAGGAATGACTAGGAGAAACAAACTCGATTACCTCATCCATATCGAGATTGGGTCAAAGCAGTTGTATTCCAGATCAAAATGCCAATTCAGCTTTTGTTGCTGTTCTACCTGAAGTATTACCCACTTTATGTCGAGAGCGTCATTGAAATTGCACCTTCCTTATGAATTCTTGACATAGTGATACTTCTCGCTATCATTATTCATTCCTCGGTTCCGTGTTGATGTAGGAGGAATGCCGACAAGTGGTGTGATGTGTGAAACTCCTAGCAACCTCGTTGCTTGGTAGTTAATGTACAATATTCTCATTCTTAGCGTGTTGGTTATTAAATCATCATACTAAGATTGATCGTGCTACCTAGTCCATTTTTTCTGATGCACCCTTGATCAAGAGTTAGGATTGTATCAATCTCTCTCTTGTTTGGTCACATCGTCTTGCCACAAAAGCAAGATTGTTCTCGAGCTTAGTAACATATCGGTGGTTCGTGATGTTAGAAAATCTTCTCGGAAGTGTTACCAGGTTGTCACACGGCCGCTATGTTGAGTTCGTGATCATATTGGTTTTCCTCTAAACCACCATTCTCCAAGAATCTGTGTTGGATGTCCACTGAGCTAGTTGGTTGAGCTAGACAACAACTTGGAGAGTTGGAAGATAAAGCTTTGTAACTTGGTTCATCTCTAGGGATATCTTACGTGTGTGTGTGTGTGTATGCGTTGAAGAAAGATGATATCTCCATTGATTGGTCCTCATGATCGGTTGTTGGATCTATTGCCTTGTCAAACTTTGACTTGAGTATGGGCTATTGTCAAGTCAAATCAGAACCAATGATGTTACGTAATGTTGTCTTACTCGTGGTTGATCCTCGAGCATACACCATTACATCTTTGAGTCGATCAATGCTATCACCGTGTTCACATGGTGGTGGAATCGAGGATATGGAAATTCCGATGAGTTGTTGTTGAGCCCATCGGCAGCATTTTGTCTCCCCATGATTCATGTTGAACATCAACCTAGTGTTGGAAACTTTTATAAGCATTATCTTCTTGTCCCATCAAGTGAAGAATATGTTGGATGAAAAGTGACTTTCTCGATTCACGTGCATTTGGTGCAAGTTGCCACCGTGAGTTCGAGAAAGATTGTTTTTGTTTCCTCTAGAACCATCCCAAGTCAGATCATGCATACGTCACGAAGTATTCTATGGTTTGGAGACTTGCAACCTTCATTCTATATGTATCCCTAGCACACAAGCCCTTGACTGATTTGTTCATGGAAAAGAAGTTCTTAAGTGCTAATCCTTAAGGACCCGAAAGGTACATCTTGGGACTTAAGCTCTCCGCAATGATGGTTCCTAATCGAGAACTTCGGTAGTGTTTATTGTAAGACTACGATGTGGTCATGCTTGTCTAGGACAGGTGTGTTCACGCAGTGTGTAGCGAGAACCAGCTCATGTTTTGGAGCTTGCTATAGTAGCTCATTTCGAGAATCTTGCAACACCATCTCGTCGGATCGTGTTGCAAGCGTTCTTTCGGACATCTTGATCCGAAATATCCTATCCTGTCGGATCTGAATCTCGAGCGGATATGATGGTTGGAACATTCGACATTAGCACCTTGTCCTAGCTTGCACCGCCATTGTGCCATCCAACCATGGGCTACCCTTCTCGGTAATTTGAGTGGGATCGCCCTCAGCGATGTGGTCCTACCATGGGTCCCATCCATTTCGATGATAAGCAAAATCATTCATTGCGTTGTCTTCGACAAGGTAGTCCACATCATTCATTCTAGTCAGTATACCCATTCCCTCGAGATCCTTCACATGATCGTTTGTGATTGCATTAGGCTGGTATAAAGAGTTTCAATGATCTTTGTATCAAAAGTAATTCTTTTTTGCCATAAGGGAATAATTCTGAGTCACCTCCTCTAGGGTGCCCGTTCACGGAAATCATGGCAATTATTTCCTTGCCACCTTGACACCATCCACCATCTTTCTAAGCGTGGAATTGTTGCCCACCAAATCAAACCCCGTCATCTGTTCTTCCATCCATCCCCGGGGTGTGTTTTAACATCTCAGCACAAGAGGTGTTCTATGCCTCATTCATGAGTTTATAAATCGGTTGCTCGATCTTCAAGAAGATCAAATCTGTAGGGTTTCCATCTCTTACATTGTAAATGTCGGTGAAGATCTCGAAAGCAAAAGATGTCAAGACCAAGATGATGGAATGAATCAACATCTTGAGAAGGGCAATTGGATCGAAGATTGTGTAGTTTGTGCCCTGTGTCTTCTTACCTCCGTCCTAAATCTGGGGGCGAGATTCTTGTTTAGTGGGGTGAGTTGTCACATCCCTAGCTTCTAGTGCTGCCTAGTGTTGCATCATGTTTTAACTTTCATGGAAATTTGAAATGGGATGTTCAAACCCTAGCAGATAATAATTTTAACTAGGTTCAACTCAAAACATTTCAATGAACCCAGAATGCCCTTCACAAAAGTTCATCATTTTTGAATTGGTCTATAACCTCTCCCAAAAATGGTGCCCATTTTCTAGGCCATTACGGATTTTGAATAAATCATTACTTATTTGCATTTGGGCATTTAAATACTATAAAATATTTTAAATGCTCAAATAATCCCAAACTCAAATGTTTCTGTAGGGTATATTTCCAACAATGGTCATGAGCAGTTGCATGATTTTGGGATTGATTTAGTATTTTAGAAAGCCACAAAAGATTACTGAGTAATAGAAAAACTTAAATAAAGAGAGAAAGGAACCTACTGGCCCGGTGACTTGTGGCCGGCCCGGCTTGACCACCCAGCCCACCTACCTGTTGCTGGTCGTCTTCCTCTGCCAGTGGCCGAGGCGAAACTCTGCAGCGTCGATGCCACCTCTGCCCACGTTGAGGCTCATCCTCCTCCACGTCCCCGCGCACAGAGGCGCCTCAACCCCTCATCCTTTCCCCTCTTTCCTGACTCTCTCCTCCACCCCTTCGCTCGTCCCGAGGCTCGGCTAAAACAGCCATGGCAGCCACCCGTCGTCCTCGCGATTACCAGCCACCCCTCGCCAGCCCGTGCCCCGAGCTTCACCTCCATGCCCACATCTTCCGTGAAGCCCCACGTCCCAGGAAGCGGCGCAACATCGCCATCGGGCTCCTCTTCCTCCTCGGATGCTGGCAGACCACCATCGCCCGATTCGGCCACTCCGGCACGTCCCGAGCATGCTAACCGTCCCTGCAGCTCCGCGGTTAGCCTCAGGCCGAATCCCCTCTCCAGAGCTCGATTCGCCTCTAGCCAGCCACCACGAGCGCCGAGCTCCGGCCATCACCATGGCAGCGAGCCTCGCGCTCCCGAGCTTTCCGCTCGTCTCGTGCACCGGCATGCTCTCTAGGTCCACAGAAGCCGTGAGGCCCTCGGTTGGCCTCCCGTGCACCACTGCGGCCTTTGCCTCGTCTTTGTAGCCCGGCTTGACCGCCCCTCTCAGCGCCCGTCGCCAACTCCGGCGACCCTGCACTCCACCGCTGCCTCTGTTGGATCTCGCGGGAGGAAGAACTACCGCTTCGGTGCCCTTAGCACGTCGGACATGCTATGGGAGCGGCGCCTCCGTGACTTTCGTCGTGGTTTTAGTGGCCCGCCCGTAACTCCGGCGGTGACGTGGCGCCACCATTAGTTACTAATGATCCAACTAATCACCGCCCGTGCCAGCGATGGCGGGCCCACCGTCTAACTAAGCGTGGTTTACCTTTGTTTAGATTAAATTAACCCGCTGGTCCCACGGTAAGTTTGACACAGCCACGTCACTGTTGACCCGACCCACTGTCGATGACACATACAACAGCAGGTCAGCGACGGTGGATACCCTAGTCGGAGTTTGACCGGGGCAGCTGTTGACCTCTTTGAGGTCGACGCATGATGCAATCTTGTGCGATAATTGTTTTTTACGTATTTAATCTTTTGAGAAATTCGAGAAAATAGTGCTAACTTCTAAAATCATATAAAATCAACCGTAACTCCAAATGAGATAATTTATATATGAAAAATGATCACAAAATCCAATCTATCCATCTGTACCATCTTCATGCCTGTTAGAACAACTTATAGCTGCTGTTTTGCACAAATCATATAAATGGCATTTAAATATCCACATATGGAGTTTGAATTTGAACTTAGGGTTCAAAGCGAACTTCATTTAACTTTGTTGCTAGTTGCATTAGCTCAAATCACATCATATTGCCATGTTACATTCATGCATCATATTAATAGCATTGCATTGGTTGTGTTCTTCCTTGTTTGCGGTGTTTGTCCCCTCTCGGTAAGCGGCGTCACAGAAGCGATGAGTTCGATGACACCGATGAAGAACTATATTATCTTGAAGTGCCGAGCCAAGCAAAACCCTTTGTTCATTCCGATACAATCCTCTCTCTGCTCACGCTCTCTTTTACGCATTAGGACAACAACGATTCATCTGTTACTTGATGCAGTGGTTGAACCTTTATCCTCTGCATGACTGTCATTGCCACGATAAATAGATGAAACCCACTAGCATGAGTAGGAGTTGTTTGAGCCTTGATGTGCCTACTCATTCATGTTTGTTGTCATGCACTGCTATTCCTTAGAGTTGTGTCAGTCTGATTCATCGAGGATGAATCGGAGTGTGAACATGTCCTCTTACGTGTGTGAGCTAAGTGTGTGAACACGATTTGGTAAAAATAGCGGTGAGAGACCATGTAGAGAGTACGTGGTGGGTTGTCTCATTGCAACCGTCCTCGGGGCTGAGTTACATGTTTGTGATCCATGAGCAGTTACTACCACACATTGGGTTCGATAACTCGACCCCTCTCGACTTATTAATCAACATGATCTCTGTCCGGGGTTGCAACTAGTTTACGGTGTTTGTAGGTAGTGTTAGTAGTCTACCAAGTGGCACCGGTACAGGTGGGCTTAGAGACGGACTAAAGCCACCGTGGCGGGTATGCTAAGCGCCGCCCGTTTGGTGGGCTTGGAAACCTGTACACATCGTTTGGGGCCGTGGCGACACCGGCGGATCTCCTTGCCGGATGGAACCGAATAGGCGATAAACCTGGAGCGAGAGACTTGTGTGGTTAGTCGGGTCGTGGCCGACTCCCTCTTGACTTCAGCTTGAAGGTTCTTTGAGGTACATGGCGTGTACTGGTCGATAAGTTGGCGAGCGTGTGTGAAGAAGTACACCCCTGCGGGGTTATCATTATCTATTGAATAGCGGATTCCCGGATATGGAAACTTGGACCCTGCATAGTTCATAGACAGAGTGAAAGTGGATACTCTAAAACTTCGCAAGATAGCGTGGAGTGCTATGGATGGCGTTCTCGTGGGTAGGCGGGAGCAGATCCATAGTGGTGTATTGATATGGTGAATATGTGGACTCGTGGTAAAAGCATCACCTCAAAAGAGTTACTTGCGATGCGTAGTTCAGGATAGCCACCGAGTCAAAGCGGCTTGCTGCGGTCAAACTCCACCACCCCTTTGTTGATAATGATGCATATGTAGATAGTTCGATGTAAGTCTTCTGAAATGCGTTTGTACTCACGTTTGCTATTTTATGTTTTGCGAGAGAGCGTCGGTCTAAGCTAGTAGTTCGCTTGGACTTTGACATTTAGCTTGTTACCTCAGCTATGATCTTGTTCCTCGGCGGGATCTGGTAGATAGTCGGGCTTCTCGGCCTTTTTCATTTGTAGATATACGTACTCGGACATGTTAAGCTTCGCTTGTGCTTTGACTTGTATGCTCACGGTGTTGGGTCATGAGACCCATGTTTGTAATATCTCGCTCCTCGGAGCCTAATGATAAATACTTGAGTCATAGAGTTGCGTTGTGATGCCATGTTGTATTTGCACATATCAGGCATATTGTGTGTATGTTTGTAATGCTTGGTATGTGTGGGATCCGACAATCTAGTAGTTTATCGTTGGCAGCCTCTCTTATGGGGAAATGTAGTCTAGTGCTTCCTTGAGCCATAGTAGTCGCTTCTGGCCGGTTCACGGAGTCACCTGCTAACCCAGCACTCTACTCTGGACACTTATTGGCGGCATGTGTTTCACCGTTCTGTATACATCGCCGGAAATTTCACGCATGGTGACATCAGGAGTCTGCCTAACTTTGCTACAGCCCGGGTTCGGAGTCCTGTTAGCCCGATTGCTATACCGGATTCTGCTGCTCTTGGCCGACATGCTCGAAGTTGATTCATGTATACTGTCCCCATGGGTTAATGCCGCTTTGGGTTGGACGACTAGCCATGTCGGCCGGGTTCTCTGTCATATGGATGCTAGCAACACTATATCATATCGTGACGAAAGGCGCAAAGCAGTCGGGCCATGGTAAAAGCGACACCGGTAGAATACCGTGCGTGAGGGCGCAAAGTGATATGAGGTGTTACTGGCTAGGTCGATGTGACTTGGAATCGGGGTCTGACGAACTTTACACTCTTGATCAATTATTTGGTCCTTGAAGGAGGTGTTTAGCATAGCGAACAAGGCAAGTCAGACTATAATGCTTTATCACCCTCACTTAGCCATAGGAGTTCGACAATAAAATTTTAGGCGCAGCCCTTGTATCTGAAAGTCGAACTTGGGGATTCTTTTAAACACCTAATCGAGATAAAAATTGATTCATCGCGTTATTACGGAAAAAACCTCTAGCGATTTGAAACCTCGAAGCTGACCCGGCCCTCGCCCGCATCATAGACGATCAGTTTTGGCTTTCTTTCTTGAGGTGCTTATCGATTGTCAAAACCGGCGGATCTCGGGTAGGAGGTCCCGAACTGTGCGTCTAGGCGGATGGTAACGAGAGACAAGGGACACGATGTTTTACCGAGGTTCGGGCCTCTTGATGGAGTAAAACCCTACGTCCTGCTTGATTAATATTGATGATGTGTGTTACAAGAGTGGATCTACCACGATATCAAAAGGGCTAAACCCTAGAAGCTAGCCTATGGTATGATTGTTGTTCTTCCTCTACGGACTAAAACCCTCCGGTTTATATAGACACGGATAGGGTTAGGGTTACTGAAAGTGGGTTACAATGGTAGGAGATCTACATATCCAAGTATCGTAAAGACTTGCCTTCCACGTAAAGAAAGTCCCATCCGGACACGGGATGAAGTCTTCAATCTTGTATCTTCATAGTCTTGGAGTCGGCCGATGATGATAGTTAAACTATCAGGACCCCTAATCGAAACTCCCTCGGTAGCCCACGAACCAGGCTTGATAATGGCACCGAGTCCTGTGGCATGTTGTCTTTGGCATTACAAGTAGGTGCTTCCTCCGAATATTTTATAGAAGATTGTGAACACGGGGATAGTGTCGGCTCTTGCAAAAATAAAGTCCACATACCTCCGTAGAAGAATAATATTACACAAGATCAATCTCTTTGGCGTATTTTTGTGGCGTGGCGTGGCACCACTACCCAAGCCTTTACTCAAATTGTTTTATTATTGTTCCACCTCAAGCGCGTTTAGCGAAGCGGTTTCAACAGCATGTCTTGTCGAGGCGAGATCGTGTTCCCCCTTATTCCGAGGTTTCCATCAATACGGACGTGGGTAACAACAGCGCCATTGATTGTGGCTTGGGAGATAAGCGAGTTTTACCGGGCGGTGGGGACACATGTTTTGTCCGCCCATATAAGGGGATAAAGATCCAGCCCTTTTACCTGCGCCTTCTTCCTCCTTGGCTTATCCATCTCCATGAACTTCGAGCTCCGGCGCCCAAGTCGCACTTCTCACCTCAAACTTCTCCAACTATGTCAGGAGGCGGGAGGCAAGTGTATGGCCTCCTCCGTCCGGAGGGGAAGATCGAGAAGCTTGCGGCGCCTTGGATATTTGTCCAGCAACATCGCATCGGCTCCCGGCGAGGCTCAGCTCATTCCCAACCCCGAGCCCCATGAGAGGTAGTATTTCTTCCCCATTTCCTCCATGGACTGGGCTTCCCGCTCCATCCCTTTGTCAAGGGCTCATGTTCTCACTAATTTTCGAATTCCATGGTCGGCCCAATTTCATCCTCAACATCTCGGCGTTTATCGCCGTGTCGACCTTATCTGCATCGAACCACTTGACGCTTGGCTCCACGGTTATTCAATGTCAAGCCGAAGGTTGTGAAGGGAACAGCCAAAGCGAGTCTTGGAGGCACCATGGTGGGCGGGATGTCCCACGTTACGTGGGCTGGAGGGCACTCATCATGGAAACCATCAAGGCAATGGCAATCGGGGTGGTTCTACATCAGCGAGGCAGTATTGACCCTGCTTGGGCGTGACCCCAATTCAGATCTGGAATCCTACGGCTCACCTCACGGAAAGAAAGTGGCGGATTTAGGAGGATGAAAGGCTGCCGGACTCAAGCACAATATCCGGTGGTGGACAAGAACTCAAGCTTGTCACGTAGTCCGAGTCATGCCCATCGCCGGATTCTCCGTGCAATGACAGGGCTCCAATATGTGGGAGTTTGATCGGTTGTGTGACAGGACCTGGCGGGCTCTTCGACCTCGTCTGAAGATCTGGAAGGTGTGTTGTTCAAGAAGCGCCAGCTCCGCATCCGCTACCGAAGATCGCGGATACGCTTCATCGCGTCCGGTATGACGAGTAGTAATTTCACCACTTGTTTTCATAGTTTGGCTCTGTGCACAGGATCTAAACTCCCTTACCTTTGGCGAGGAATGGCTGGCGAAGGCGAGCGAATTGTCTGTCCGGCCCCCATTGCGGAAGAACCGGCAGACGCCTTAGCAGGGCTGCTGGCTCCGGCACCCGCGTGGTGCTGGAAAAAACCAAGAAAGGCGGCCACAGGGACTTGGAAGAGTTCCGTTTTTCAGGTGCTGCTCGGATGATGAATCGAGGCCGACTCCTCCACCAGGTGAGGAGGAGAAAACTTCTCCCCAGCGGAGAGGGAAAAAAAGGAAGGCCTCCCCAACAAGGGAGCCAAAAGAATCAGAAGGGAAAAACTCTTCCCCGATTTGCTCATGCAACGCCGATGGCAGCAGCGGCCCGCCTCAAGGGCCAAGCCTGGCGAGATCGTAAGTATCAGGACTCTGAATAACTTCAAGGTTTTTATTTTCGCCACATAATGTCTTTCTAATGCCGCATACAACCCTGCAGTCCATGAGGATGATCTTCCCGTTTACGTCGGCGGGTCCTGGAGTGCGTCGGATATGGATTCCTTCCATTGCCTCCACCCCGTGCGCGCAGACGGCGAGTGAGATCCCAAGAAAGGACCCACCAGAGAGGAGGCCCACGAGGTGTCACAGAAACCCTCCGGGACTTTGCACCGGACTCAGCCCGGAGGCTCTGATGGCTCCAGTCTGTGGGCGACCCCGCCGTAGAAGGGAAAGACAATGGCGCCCGGCTGCCTCCGTCCAGCGGAGGTCTTGGGATAATTCTTGGGCTCTCAGCGGCGCCTCCATCGGCGAAGAACACCGCCTTGTTGTGGTCGCGATGATTGAAAGGTTCAGCTACGCCAAGGCGGGGCGACCGAAACTGCTGTAGCCTTCTGCGGGCTTTGAGGTAAGAATTTCAATATATGTAAAAATGGTACAGCATAGGCGGTAGCCCACGATGCTCGGTTCGGTGTTCGGAAGAAAAGCCGGATTGAGGATCTTTAGAAAAGATAAACACGAGTCATAAAAATATGTCAATATGGGATTGCGGGCATCTGTGCTTTCCGCGCCCTTAGCGATTGCTTAATCAATACTATTAGGAAAACCTCGGCCCGTCAGAGGCAGGCTACGCCATGCCAGAAAGCGGCTTTCGAGGAAAAGGAAGATAGAGTAATATGAAAATTGTACCTTCAGAAAAGTATCTGGTTGCAGAAAAATGACAAGGATAACGTGGGTATTGTAGGGGCCACTAACGAGGTGGCGACCACCTGAAGGAGGCGGATGGCGTGCGTGACGAGCGTAATGCGACAGAGCAGCCTGCGAAGCAGAGCCAGGCGGGAGGCGGAGGTGGCAGAGCTCCAGAGATCTTGTGAAAAAAAACATGGGAAGCTTGGGCGTGACTCGAGGACTCGAGGTGACGAGCTTACCATGCACTCTTGAGAGTGCCAAAGCAGCTGAGGCCGAAACCTACAAGGCCCTCCGAGAGATTGAGCGATGAAAAAAGAGCGTTAGAGTGCGGCATTTTTCATGCAAAAGTAAACATGTGAGTGTTAATTACACATTAATTAACGGTCGGACCTCTCGGGGAGTTCGCGAGATCTTCCGCGGCGTGTCCGATCTTGCCGCATTCTCTGGGCGAGGAGGGCTCGGCGGAGAAGGTCTTGGTCTCATTATCTTTGTAGGCGGATGTCAGTGCCCTTAGCGACCAGGTGAAGCAGTTGGTCGAGCTCCTAAAGCGGTAGAACAGGCCATGAAGGGACCCTCATAGTTGGTGTGGCCTAAGGAGGCCATGCACAGGAGCTACTGCCCGACTGATGCGGCTGGTGATGGATGCGTGCCCGTGGGTAGAAGTCATCAAGCATTCCGCTTGTATTGAGGTGCCGTCGGGCCTTGCCGTATAAAGGTGCCTTTGGGGCAAGATGGATGCTTGGCGCTCGTGTGGACCTGCCACCAAAAGGGCAAGGAGTATCATACGCGAGATGTATTATAAGAGTGTCTTGAAGGCGCGCACTATTGCGGGTAGGTGCTCAAAAGATGTAATATTTGAGTAGACTGGCATTTTGTTATCTGTCTTTGCTGAAAACTTAGTTCATATCGCTAACAGCAGCTTGTTAATTTAAAATATTACCTTACAATAGGCTGTTTTATCAAATCAAAGGGGAGATGGCAAATCGTCGGCTTCACCCCCATGCCCACGGCTAACTGGGGTGTTAAGGATAAACTTGGCGCTCTTATTCTACATTTGGGTCCATCTAGAGGCGCTCACTTACAGCGAACAAGCCTTGGACTTATAATGCTTGAACACTCTCACTTATCCATAGAATTCTATAATTTTAAATTCGGTGAAAGCCCTAATCTTGGAAGGCCGAATTTGAGGCGCTATCACGCCTTGGCGGGACAGTATCCGGCTCCTCGCTCTAGCGGCATAAGTCTTTAGGACTACATAAAAACCTCTCGAGCGAGTGACCGGCTCTCGCCTCATCATGGCCGGTCGGTTTTGCTTTCTCCAGAGTGCGTTAACCCAGCTCAAGCTGAGGCGGAATCGCGATGGTTCTCCTAGTCTTTACCTTAGCCGGCATAGCTTGAATGTAAGGTACCAAAACATGGGGCGGGCAAACCCAACTATTGACCCAAGACATGATTGGAGCCGATGCATATAGTGCTATAAGTTGAAGTGCGCGCTTGTGAAAGTGTTAGGACTCATCACACCATAATCACGGAAACACAAGCCCCTGGTGTATATTAGCCGTGCAAAAGTGTCTGGATGCAACATCTGCGTGAATGAACATATGTGTGAAAAAGAAATGCAATTATAAGCAAAAGGTGTTGCATTGTTTTATTCAATAAGTGCTTGCTCTGAATGAGAGCGATACAAATAGTCACGATAAGCAAGGTATGGGACTGTTAAACATGTCCTCCTCCGAGTAAGATGCAGATTGGTGTATAAAATGCACCGTAATGGAGACCACATGTATATTCGTTGTAGCCTTTATCCTTCCACAGGCTGTGGCGTAAATGAGTTCGGCAATGCGCTTTTAGGACGGGGCTTCGACAAGGGGAGTCACTGCCAGGTAAAAAGTAAAAGAGTAAAAGAAAAGAAAAGGGCGACACACTTGAGAGGCCCCTGGTGTGGTTGAGCCCTGCAGTGCGGGTTTATCGTGGTCGTGCCCCTCTCCCCATGCCCATGGTATCTTGAGGCGTAATGGTGTGCCTTGAAGGACATGCTGACGTTTAGCGGGAGGAGGCTGGGGTTGAGGCCTGGCACTCTGGCGATGCTCAGGCGTGCCAGGTGGTCTTGTTGTAAGTTACTCGGAAGCGCTTAAACTGTCCGGTAACTTAACGGCGGACTCAAAGAATTATGGAAGCTGCATTGCATACGCGCGAGAGCCGCTGTATGTTCCTCCGTCGCGGAAGAGCGTTCGGTGTTTCAGATTGGCCGTGATGACTCCTCGAGGCCTGGCATCTTGAGCTTGGGTATGCGTGGTGCGGCACGCGCATTGAACTTTACAAATGCGATACGTCCAAGCAAAGGCATGATAGCATTGCTGGAGCAGGACTATGTAGAAGATTAACTCCTCGCTTGAAGTTGTCAGGGATCCAAGACCACTTCGGTGTAATTGATCACTGCCAAGTGGCTTCTACGCCTGGTATGGCGCTTTAAAAAGGTCGTATTGGTTGGTTTAATCCTTGAGGATCTATGCCCATTTTAGCATGAATCTGGTAAAGCAGGTTCAAGCTCCTATGGCCGTCCATCGGGACTCTGATTGAGTGAAATCCATCGGCGATTGGGTCTAAGACCCGATGCGGCGAATCCGCAATGGCCGGATCTTTGGTGGGGTGGTCCCTTCGGTCAAAGTGATCGGGTAGGAGGACCATGGATTGAACTTGGGCACTGGCTCCATCACATAGACATCCACACGAGTGCCGCTTCCGCTCCCTTTTGGGTATGTGCGTTGCGTATATCATGTTCACCGTCCGCACTGAAGAAACCCTACTGTCCTCTATTGTTGGCGGTTGGGTCTCGTCCTGCGTCATCGCTATGCAGCCCCTTATCATTGTTTTTGGCAATTAACTTGCCTA
>JAHIAM010005154.1:0-38172 GCA_021605205.1 Aegilops longissima
CATCAATCCCACTGATCTGGTCTTGCCACCAGACCGGTGTCTCGGGGGCTCTGCATTATGCATTCTATGCAGAAAATTTTAAGTGCAATCAGATTCCAAGGAGATTTTGATCCTCGGGTTGGTCGACCGCACGCAACTGAGTCTTGAGTGAACACGCTGCTTTTTGTGTCGAAGTATTACTGCGAGCTAGGACTTGATCCTCGGACGGTTTGCAAATCAACACGAGTCTCGGCGGCTATGGGGATAAGCGGTCTTATGTCATCCTTCATGTGCATCTCGGGTTTTAGACCGATACCCACCTTGAGCCTCTTGGCAATGTATCTCGGCAGGAGAATAAAGTGCACCAATCAAAAATTTGACAAAAATATTTTGACATTGGTGGTGCACCACCTCGGAAGCAGTCGGCATAAATCTCGGATGCTAGTGGCTGGCTCCATAGAGGGCATTTCCGGCATTAAGCTCGGCTAAACTCCTTCAAACTTCTTTGAACCAAGGTGATTTACGACACCTCGGATACAGTCCGGCGTTGCAGCTTGGATACATAGTCCGGCGTTGGAGCTCGGATATGTTGGAAATATGCCCTAGAGGCAATAATAAAAGCATTATTATTATATTTCCTTGTTCATGATGATTGTCTTTTATTCATGCTATAATTATCGTATTCAGGAAATCGTAATACCGTGTGAATTCATAGACTACAATCGTCCTAGTAAGCCTCTAGTTGACTAGCTCGTTGGTGCAGAGATAGTCATAGTTTCACGACTATGGACGCCGGATGTCATTGACAGCGGGATTACGTCATTAGGAGAATGGCGTGATGGACAAGACCAATCCTAAGCATAGCACAAGATCGTGTAGTTCGTTTTGCTAGAGCTTTTCCAATGTCAAATATCTCTTCCTTAGACCATGAGATCGTGCAATTCCGGATCCGTGAAGTGCTTTGGGTGTATCAAGCGTCCTGGCGTGGCGGGTGACTATAAAGGTGCACTACAGGTATCTCCGAAAGTGACCATTGGGTTGACCACGGATCGAGGCTGGATTTGTCACTCCGTATTACGGAGAGGTATCCTGGGCCCACTCGGTAATGCATCATCATAATGAGCTCAAAGTGATCAAGTGTGCAGTCGCGGGATCATGCATTCTTGATGCAAGTAAAGTGACTTGCAGGTAACAAGACTAAGCGAGGTATTGGTATACCGACGATCGAGTCTCGGGCAAGTAACATACCGTCGACAAAGGGAATAGAATCGGGGTTGCTTGAACCCTTGACATCGTGGTTCATCCGATGACAACATCGAGGAGCATGTGGAGAGCAACATGGGTATCCAGATCCGCTGTTGGTTATTGACTTGAGGTAGTCTCGGTCATGTATGCATGTCTCCCGAACCGTGGGGTCTACACATAAGGTTCGGTGGCGCTAGGGTTATTAGGAAGACAAGTATGTGATTACGAATGTTGTTTGGAGTCTGGATGAGATCCCGGACGTCACAAGGGAGTTCGAAATGGTCGAGGTAAAGATTTATATATGGAAAGTGGTTAAGCGGACTCGGAAAATTTAGAGGCATGCTTAGTAAGTGCTCAGGGCCACCGGGAGGTTTCGGAGGTCACGAGAAGCCACCCCTCGGAGAGACATGGGCTAAGTGGGAGGAGCCAGCCCACGGTGGGCTGGGCGCGCCTCCACCTGGGCCCATCTTGGCTAGGAGCTTGGGGAGGGAAACCCTAAGGGAAAAGGCGCCCCTTGGCTTGAGGCAAGCCACCCCTTTCCTCCTCTCCTTGGCCGCCCCCCTAGGGTTTCCCTAGAGGCCGCCTGCTGCCCCTCTCTCCTATATATAGAGGGTGAGGGGAGGGTGCAACATACAATTGAGCGCAGCCCCTCCCTCCCAACTCCTCTCTTTCTCCGTGTGAGCTTGGCGAAGCCTGCTTGGGAGAACCTCTCACTAAATTGCACCATGCCGTCGTGCTGCCATTGGGTTGTCTTCCTCAACCTCTCCTTCATCCTTGCTGGATCAAGGCGGAGGCGCCATCGTCCCGTCGCGTGTTGAACTGCGGAGGTGCTGTCCTTTCAGCACTTTGGTCATCGGTGATCGGAATCACGTTGGGAGCGTCTTCATCATCACCACTCCCTCGAGCAGCTTCCGTGCTCGATCTACAAGTGGTATGTAGATGCAAACTCTCTCTCGTGACTCGTTGCTTAGATGAACTCATAGATAGATCTTGGTGAAATCGTAGGAAAATTTTAATTTTCTAGCGTTCTAACATGATGGCATCATGAGCCAGGTTTATCGTAGTTCTCTTTGGCAGTAGAACACAATTTTGTTGTGGGCGTGGATCTTGTCAACTTACTTGCCGTTACTAGTCGTTTCTTGCTTCCGCGGTATTGTGGGATGAAGCGGCCCGGACCAACCTTACGTGCTCTTACGTGAGACCGGTTCCACCGACTAACATGCACTAGTTGCATAAGGTGGCTGGCGGGTGTCTGTCTCTCCTACTTTAGTTGGGGCGGATTCGATGAACAGAGGTCCTTATGAAGGGTAAATAGAAGTTGACAAGATCACGTTGTGGTTATGATGTAGGTAAGAAAGCGTTCTTGCTAGAACCCAATTGCAGCCACGTAAAAGATGCAACAACAATTAGAGGGCGTCTAACTTGTTTTTGCAGCAATTGTCATGTGATGATATGGCCAAGTTGTGATGAATGATGATATATTGTGATGTATGAGATCATGTTCTTGTAATAGGAATCACGACTTGCATGTCGATGAGTATGACAACGGCGAACCATAGGAGTTGTCTTTATTTTGTATGACCTGCGTGTCATTGAAATGCATCATGTAACTCACTTTGCTTTATTGCTAAGCGCGTTGCCATAGAAGTAGAAGTAGTCGTTAGGCGTGACAACTTCATGAAGACGATGATGGAGATCATGATGATGGAGATCATGGTGTCATGCGGTGACGAGGATGATCATGGAGCCCGAAGATGAAGATCAAGGAGCTATATGATGGCCATATCATGTCACTACTTTATAATTGCATGTGATGTTTATTATGATTATACATCTTGTTTACTTAGAACGGCGGTAGTAAATAAGATGATCCTTAGAACAATTTCAAAGTGTTCTCCCCTAACTGTGCACCGTTACTTTCGAGTTAGTGCTTCTAAGCACCACGTGTTGATCGGGTGTGATGGATTCTTACGTTCACATACAGCGGGTGTAGACAGATTTACACCGCTGAAACACTTAGGGTTAACGAGGAGCCTAGCATGTATACATGACATCGGCCGACGGAGACCGAAAAGTCGAACCACGAGTCGTATGGAAGATCGATCAACATGAGAATGTTCACCGGCGAGACTAGTCCGTCTCACGTGTTGATCGGACCACGGCCTTGTCGACTCGGATCGTGTAACACTTAGATGACTAGAGGATGTCTAATCTAAGTGGGAGTTCATTAATAATTTGATTAGATGAACTTTATTATCATGAACAATAGTCTAAAATCTTTTACATGATATGTCTTGTAGATCAAATGGCCAGCGCTCATGTCAACTTGAACTTCAGCGTTCCTAGAAAACCAAGCTGAAAGATAGCGGCGGCAACTATACGGACTGGGTCGGGACACGAGATCATCCTCATAGCTGCCGGAAACAATCGTCCTAGAAGGACCGCTAGGTGGCGCTCCGTCGAGGAACCAAGACATTATGAATGCTTGGCGGTCTCGTCTTGATGATTACTCCCTCGTTCGGTGCGGCATGCTTTACACTTAGAACCGGGGCTCCAAAAGCGTTTTGAGCATCACAGGAGCATATGAGATGTTGAAGAGCTGAAACTGGTTTTCAAGCTCACGCCGGTCGAGAGATATGACATCTCCAACAAGTTCTATAGTTGTAAGATGGAGAAAACAGTTACGTCGGTGAGCACATTACGAAGATATGGGTTGCACAACCGTATGACCCACTGAATATTAACCTCACGATGAGGCGGTCATTGTGAGAATCCTCGATCGCTCCCACCAAGCTACAGAGCTTTGTGATGAACTACAACATGGGGATGGTAAAGACCATTCTGAAGTGTTCTCTATCTGAAGTCAGCCGAGGTTGAAATCAAGAAAGAACATCAAGTGTTGATGGTCAATAAGACCACTAAGTTCAAGAAGGGCAAGGGTAAGAAGAACTTCAAGAAGGGCGGCAAGGAGATTGCAGCGCCCGGTAAGCAAGTTGCGGAAGAAGTCAAAGAATGGACCCAAACCGAGGCGAGTGCTTTTATTGCAGGGAAGAGTCCTGGAGCCGGAACTGCCCCAAGTGCTTAGCGGATAAGAAGGCCGGCAACACCAAGGTATATTTGATATACATGTAATTGATGTGTACCTTACCGATGTCGTAGTAACTCTGGGTATTTGATACGGTGCCGTTGCTCATATTTGTAACTCACTGGCGGGAGCTGCGGAATAGCGGAGGCTGGCGAAGGGCGAGGTGACGATCTTGGCGTCGGGAATGGTTCAGAGTCGATGTGATCGCCGTCGACGCTACCTCTTCATTTACCCGCAGGATTAGTTATAAACCTTAATAATTGTTATTTGGTGCCAAGTTTGAGCATGAATATTGTATCTGGATCTCGTTTAATGCGAGATGGCTACTCATTTAAATCCGAGAATAATGGTTGTTCTATTTATATGAGAGATATGTTTTATGGTCATGCTCCGATGGTCAATGGTTTATTCTTAATGAATCTCGGCGTAGTATTACACATGTTCATAGCGTGAATACCAAAAGATGTAAAGTTGATAACGATAGTCCCACATACTTGTGTACTTTGCCGCCTATGGTCACATTGGTGTCAAGCGCATGAAGAAACTCCATCTGATGGACTTTTGAGTCTCTTGATTATGAATCATTTGACACATGCGAACCATGCCTCATGGGCAAGATGACCAAGACTCCATTCTCGGAACAATGGGCGAGCAACCAACTTGTTGGAAATCATACATACCGATGTATGCGGTCCAATGGCGTTGAGGCTCATGGAGGATATCGTTATGTTCTCACTCTCACGAGATGACTTGAGTAGATATGGGTATGTCTACTTGATGAAACACAAATCTGAGACCTTTGAAAAGTTCAAGGAATTTCAGAATGAAGTAGAGAATCAGCGTGACGAAAGATAAAATTCTTACAATCGGATCATGGAGGAGAATATTTAAGTCCGAATTTGGTACACACTTAAGAAAATGTGGAATCGTTTCACAACTAACTTACCCTGGAACACCTCGGTAATAACGGTGTGTCGAGCGTAAATGTCGCACTCTATTGGATATGAGTGCGGTCTATGATGTCTCTTACTGATTTACGCTATCATTTTGGGGATCGCTCTAGAGACAGCTACATTCACTTTAAATAGGGCACCGTCTAAATCCGTTGAGGCGACACCAGTATGAATTATGGTTTGGGAAGAAACCTAAGCTGTCATTTCTAAAAGTTTGGGGATCGATGCTTATGTCGAAACTTCAACAAAACTCGAACCCAAGTCGGAAAAATCGTCTTCATAGGATACCCTAAGGAAACCTTTGGGTATACCTTCTACCTTAGATCGAAGGCAAGATCTTTGTTGCCAGAGCGAAACCTTTACGGAAAAAGAGTTTCTCTCGAAGAAGTAAGTGGGAGGAAAGTAGAACTTCGATGAAGTACTACCTCTTGAACAGGAAAGTAGTGGTGGCTCGGAAAATGTTCATGTGATGCCTACACCAAGCGAAGAGGAAATTCATGATGATGATCAAGGTACTTGGATCAAGTTGCTCTTGAACCCTTGGAGTCCACTAGGACCGTTCCGCACAGTGAATGCAGCAGCCTGTCACAGAAATCATGTTGTTGAACAACGGTGAACCTTGAACTATGAAGAAGCGATGGCGGGCCGATTCCAACAAATGGCTAGAAGCCATGAAGTCGAGATAGAATCCATGTATGAAAACAAAGTGTGGACTTTGGTGACTTGCCCGATGATCGGCGATAGAAAACAAATGGATCTTTAAGAAGAAGGCAGACGCGGATGGTAATGTCACCATCTATAAAAGCTCGACTTGTCGCTAAGGGTTATCGGCAAATTCAAGGGATTGACTACGATGAGACTTTCTCTCCGTGTGAAGACTTAAGTCCGTCCGAATCATGTTAGTAATTGCCGCATACTATGATTATGAGATATGGCAGATGGGCGTCAAAACAGCGTTCATAACGGCTATCTTAAGGAAGAGCTGTATATGATGCAGCGGGAAGGTTTTGTCGATCCTAAGAATCTTGACAAAGTATGCAAGCTCAGCGATCCATTTATGGGCTGGTGCAAGCATCTCGGAGTTGGAACATTACGCTTTGATGAGATGATCAAAGCGTTTGGGTTTATCTTGAGACTTATGGAGAAGCCTGCGTTTACAAAGAAAGTGAGTGGGAGCTCTGTAGCATTTCTCATATTATATGTAGATGACATACTTGATGGGAAATGATATAGAATTCTTGGACAACATTAAAGCCTACTTGAATAAGTGTTTTTCAATGAAGGACCTTGGAAGAGCTGCTTATATATTAGGCATCAAGATCTATAGAGATAGATCGAGGCGCCTCATAGGTCTTTCTAAAGTACATACCTTGATAAGATTTTGAAGAAGTTCAAAATGGATCAGTCAAGAAAGGGTTCTTGCCTGTATTGCAAGGTGTGAGATTGAGCTCAGCTCAATGCCGACCCTGACAAAAGATGAAGAAGAGATGAGTGTCATCCCTATGCTTCAGCCATAGGATCTATTATGTATGCCATCTTGTGTGCGGACCTGATGTAAACCTTGCCGTAAGTTTGGTAGGAAGGTACCAAAGTAATCCCGACAAGGAACCTTTGGACAGCGGTCAGAATATCCTAAAGTACACGAAAGGACAAAGGACATGTTTCTCGTTTATGGAGGTGACGAAGAGCTCAAATCGTAAAGGGTTACGTCGGCGCTAGCTTTGACCAGAGTCTGGATGACTCTAAGTCACAAACCCGGATCGTGTATATGTTGAATGGTGGAGCGATGGCTAGTGCGTGCTAAGGCGAAGCGTCGTGGCGGGATCTACATGTGAAGCGGAGTACATGGCAGCCTCGGAGCAGCACATGAAGCAATTTGGGTGAAGGAGTTCATCACCGACCTAGGAGTCATACCCAATGCGTCGGGGCCGATCAAACTCTTAGTGACAATCTTGGAGCTATTGCCCTTGCCGGGCGCCAGGTTTCACAAGAAGACCAGGGCACATCAAGCGTCGCTTCAACTCCATCCGTGAAAATGTTCAAGATGGAGACATAGAAATTTGTAAAGTGCATACGGATCGAGAATGAGCAGATCCGTTGACTAAACCTCTCCGCGGGCAAAACATGATCAACACCAGAACTCTATGGGTGTTCGATTCATCACAATGTAACTAGATTATTGACTCTAGTGCAAGTGGGAGACTGTTGGAAATATGCCCTAGAGGCAATAATAAAAGCATTATTATTATATTTCCTTGTTCATGATGATTGTCTTTTATTCATGCTATAACTGTATTATCCGGAAATCGTAATACACGTGTGAATACATAGACTACAATACGTCCCTAGTAAGCCTCTAGTTGACTAGCTCGTTGGTCAACAGATAGTCATGGTTTCCTGACTATGGACATCGGATGTCATTGACAACGGGATTACGTCATTAGGAGAATGACGTGATGGACAAGACCCAATCCTAAGCATAGCACAAGATCGTGTAGTTCGTTTTGCTAGAGCTTTTCCAATGTCAAGTATCTCTTCCTTAGACCATGAGATCGTGCAATTCCGGATACCGTAGAAGTGCTTTGGGTGTATCAAAGCGTCACTGGCGTAATCGGGTGACTATAAAGGTGCACTACAGGTATCTCGAAAGTGACCATTGGGTTGACACGGATCGAGGCGGGATTTGTCACTCCGTATTACGGAGAGGTATCACTGGCCCACTCGGTAATGCATCATCATAATGAGCTCAAAGTGATCAAGTGTCTGGTCACGGGATCATGCATTGCGGTACGAGTAAAGTGACTTGCAGGTAACAAGACTAAACGAGGTATTGGTATACCGACGATCGAGTCTCGGGCAAGTAACATACCGTCTGACAAAGGGAATAGAATACGGGGTTGCTTGAACCCTTGACATCGTGGTTCATCCGATGACAACATCGAGGAGCATGTGGGAGCCAACATGGGTATCCAGATCCCGCTGTTGGTTATTGACTTGAGGTAGTCTCGGTCATATTCAGATGTCTCCCGAACCCGTAGGGTCTACACACTTAAGGTTCGGTGACGCTAGGGTTATTAGGAAGACAAGTATGTGATTACCGAATGTTGTTTGGAGTCCTGGATGAGATCCCGGACGTCACAAGGAGTTCCGAAATGGTCCGGAGGTAAAGATTTATATATGGAAAGTGGTTAAACGGACTCCGGAAAGTTTCGGGGGCATGCCGGTAAAGTGTCGGGGCCACCGGGAGGTTTCCGGAGGTCCACCGGGGGGGGGGCACCCCTCCTGGAGGGCCACATGGGCTAAGTGGGAGAGGGAGCCAGCCCCTGGTGGGCTGGGCGCGCCTCCCCACCTAGGCCCATGCGGCTAGGGCTTGGGGAGGGGAAACCCTAAGGGAAAAAAGGGGGCGCCCCCTTGGCTTGGGGGGCAAGCCACCCCTTTCCTCCTCTCCCTTGGCCGCCGCCCCCCCTAGGGTTTTCCCTAGAGGGCCGGCCCCCCCTTGCCCCCTCTCTCCTATATATAGAGGGGTGAGGGGAGGGGTGCAACATACAATTGAAGGCGCAGCCCCTCCCCTCCCCAACTCCTCTCTTTCTCCGTGTGAGCTTGGCGAAGCCCTGCCGGAGAACCTCTGCACAAATTGCACCATGCCGTCGTGCTGCCATTGGAGTTGTCTTCCTCAACCTCTCCTTCATCCTTGCTGGATCAAGACGGAGGAGACGCCATCGTCCCGTACGTGTGTTGAACACGGAGGTGCTGTCCTTTCAGCACTTTGGTCATCGGTGATCGGAATCACGTTGGGAACGTCTTCATCATCACCACTCCCTCGAACGCTTCCGTACTCGATCTACAAGTGGTATGTAGATGCAAACTCTCTCTCGTGACTCGTTGCTTAGATGAACTCATAGATAGATCTTGGTGAAATCGTGAGGAAAATTTTAATTTTCTGCAACGCTCCCCAACAATGGCATCATGAGCTAGGTTTATCGTAGTTCTCTTTGCACGAGTAGAACACAATTTTGTTGTGGGCGTGGATCTTGTCAACTTACTTGCCGTTACTAGTCGTTTCTTGCTTCCGCGGTATTGTGGGATGAAGCGGCCGGACCAACCTTACACGCTTTTACGTGAGACCGGTTCCACCGACTAACATGCACTAGTTGCATAAGGTGGCTGGCGGTGTCTGCTCTCCTACTTTAGTTGGAGCGGATTCGATGAACAGGGTCCTTATGAAGGGTAAATAGAAGTTGACAAGATCACGTTGTGGTTATTCGTAGGTAAGAAAACGTTCTTGCTAGAACCCAATTGCAGCCACGTAAAAGATGCAACAACAATTAGAGGACGCCTAACTTGTTTTTGCAGCAATTGTCATGTGACGTGATATGGCCAAGTTGTGATGAATGATGATATATTGTGATGTATGAGATCATGTTCTTGTAATAGGAATCACGACTTGCATGTCGATGAGTATGACAACGGCAGGAGCCATAGGAGTTGTCTTTATTTTGTATGACCTGCGTGTCATTGAAAACGCCATGTAACTCACTTTACTTTATTGCTAAACGCGTTAGCCATAGAAGTAGAAGTAGTCGTTGGCGTGACAACTTCATGAAGACACGATGATGGAGATCATGATGATGGAGATCATGGTGTCATGCGGTGACAGGATGATCATGGAGCCCCAAGATGAAGATCAAGGAGCTATATGATATTGGCCATATCATGTCACTACTTTATAATTGCATGTGATGTTTATTATGATTATACATCTTGTTTACTTAGAACGACGGTAGTAAATAAGATGATCCCTTAGAACAATTTCAAGAAGTGTTCTCCCTAACGTGCACCGTTGCTACAGTTCGTCGCTTCTAAGCACCACGTGTTGATCGGGTGTGATGGATTCTTACGTTCACATACAACGGGTGTAAGACAGATTTACACACGCAGAAACACTTAGGGTTAACTTGACGAGCCTAGCATGTACAGACATGGCCTCGAACACGGAGACCGAAAGGTCGAACACGAGTCGTATGGAAGATCGATCAACATGAGAATGTTCACCGACGCAGACTAGTCCGTCTCACGTGTTGATCGGACACGGCCTTGTCGACTCGGATCGTGTAACACTTAGATGACTAGAGGATGTCTAATCTAAGTGGGAGTTCATTAATAATTTGATTAGATGAACTTTATTATCATGAACAATAGTCTAAAATCTTTTACATGATATGTCTTGTAGATCAAATGGCCAACGCTCATGTCAACTTGAACTTCAACGCGTTCCTAGAGAAAACCAAGCTGAAAGATGGCGGCAGCAACTATACGGACTGGGTCCGGAACCTGAGGATCATCCTCATAGCTGCCAGGAAACAATACGTCCTAGAAGGACCGCTAGGTGACGCTCCGTCCCTGCAGAACCAAGACATTATGAATGCTTGGCAGTCTCGTCTTGATGATTACTCCCTCGTTCAAAGTGCGGCATGCTTTACAGCTTAGAACCGGGCTCCAAAAGCGTTTTGAGCATCACGGAGCATATGAGATGTTCAAGAGCTGAAACTGGTTTTCAAGCTCACGCCCGGTCGAGAGATATGACATCTCCAACAAGTTCTATAGTTGTAAGATGGAGGAAAACAGTTCTGTCAGTGAGCACATTCTGAAGATGTCTGGGTTGCACAACCGTATGACCCAGCTGAATATTAACCTCCCTGATGAGGCGGTCATTGACAGAATCCTCTAGTCGCTCCCACCAAGCTACAAGAGCTTTGTGATGAACTACAACATGCAGGGGATGGTAAAGACCATTCTGAAGTGTTCTCTATCTGAAGTCAGCCGAGGTTGAAATCAAGAAAGAACATCAAGTGTTGATGGTCAATAAGACCACTAAGTTCAAGAAGGGCAAGGGTAAGAAGAACTTCAAGAAGGACGGCAAGGAGATTGCCGCGCCCGGTAAGCAAGTTGCCGGAAGAAGTCAAAGAATGGACCCAAACCGAGACTGAGTGCTTTTATTGCAAGGGAGGGGTCCCGAAGCGGAACTGCCCCAAGTACTTAGCGGATAAGAAGGCCGCAACACCAAAGGTATATTTGATATACATGTAATTGATGTGTACCTTACCAAGAATCGTAGTAACTCCCCGGTATTTGATACGGTGCCGTTGCTCATATTTGTAACTCACAGCAGGAGCTGCGGAATAAGCGGAGGCTGGCGAAGGGACGAGGTGACGGCGCGCGTCGGGAATGGTTCCAGAGTCGATGTGATCGCCGTCGACACGCTACCTCTTCATTTACCCACGGATTAGTTATAAACCTTAATAATTGTTATTTGGTGCCAAGTTTGAGCATGAATATTGTATCTGGATCTCGTTTAATGCGAGATGGCTACTCATTTAAATCCGAGAATAATGGTTGTTCTATTTATATGAGAGATATGTTTTATGGTCATGCTCCGATGGTCAATGGTTTATTCTTAATGAATCTCGGCGTAGTATTACACATGTTCATAGCGTGAATACCAAAAGATGTAAAGTTGATAACGATAGTCCCACATACTTGTGGCACTGCCGCCTTGGTCACATTGGTGTCAAGCGCATGAAGAAGCTCCATCTGATGGACTTTTGGAGTCTCTTGATTATGAATCATTTGACACATGCGAACCATGCCTCATGGGCAAGATGACCAAGACTCCATTCTCGGAACAATGGGCGAGCAACCAACTTGTTGGAAATCATACATACCGATGTGTGCGGTCCAATGGCGTTGAGGCTCATGGAGGATATCGTTATGTTCTCACTCTCACAGATGACTTGAGTAGATATGGGTATGTCTACTTGATGAAACACAAGTCTGAGACCTTTGAAAAGTTCAAGGAATTTCAGAATGAAGTAGAGAATCAACGTGACCGAAAGATAAAATTCTTACAATCGGATCATGGAGGAGAATATTTAAGTCACGAATTTGGTACACACTTAAGAAAATGTGGAATCGTTTCACAACTAACGCCGCCTGGAACACCTCAGCGTAACGGTGTGTCCGAACGTCGTAATCGCACTCTATTGGATATGGTGCGGTCTATGATGTCTCTTACTGATTTACCGCTATCATTTTGGGGATACGCTCTAGAGACAGCTACATTCACTTTAAATAGGGCACCGTCTAAATCCGTTGAGACGACACCGTATGAATTATGGTTTGGGAAGAAACCTAAGCTGTCATTTCTAAAAGTTTGGGGATGCGATGCTTATGTCAAGAAACTTCAACCTGAAAAGCTCGAACCCAAGTCGGAAAATGCGTCTTCATAGGATACCCTAAGGAAACCTTTGGGTATACCTTCTACCTTAGATCCGAAGGCAAGATCTTTGTTGCCGAGAGCGAAACCTTTCGGAAAAAGAGTTTCTCTCGAAAGAAGTAAGTGGGAGGAAAGTAGAACTCGATGAAGTACTACCTCTTGAACAGGAAAGTAGTGCAGCTCAGAAAATGTTCATGTGATGCCTACACCAACCGAAGAGGAAATTCATGATGATGATCAAGGTACTTGGATCAAGTTGCTCTTGAACCCGAGGTCCACTAGGACACGTTCCGCACAGTGGTACGGCAACCCTGTCCGGAAATCATGTTGTTAGACAACGGTGAACCTTGAACTATGAAGAAGCGATGGCGGGCCCAGATTCCAACAAATGGCTAGAAGCCATGAAGTCCGAGATAGAATCCATGTATGAAAACAAAGTGTGGACTTTGGTGACTTGCCCGATGATCGGCGGCGATAGAAAACAAATGGATCTTTAAGAAGAAGACGGACGCGGATGGTAATGTCACCATCTATAAAGCTCGACTTGTCGCTAAGGGTTATCGGCAAATTCAAGGGATTGACTACGATGAGACTTTCTCTCCGTAGCGAAGCTTAAGTCCGTCCGAATCATGTTAGCAATTGCCGCATACTATGATTATGAGATATGGCAGATGGACGTCAAAACAGCGTCCTTAACGGCTATCTTAAGGAAGAGCTGTATATGATGCAGCCGGAAGGTTTTGTCGATCCTAAGAATGTTGACAAAGTATGCAAGCTCCAGCGATCCATTTATGGGCTGGTGCAAGCATCTCGAGTTGGAACATTCGCTTTGATGAGATGATCAAAGCGTTTGGGTTTATTGAGACTTATGGAGAAGCCTGCGTTTACAAGAAAGTGAGTGGGAGCTCAGTAGCATTTCTCATATTATATGTAGATGACATACTTGATGGGAAATGATATAGAATTCTTGGACAGCATTAAGGCCTACTTGAATAAGTGTTTTTCAATGAAGGACCTTGGAGAAGCTGCTTATATATTAGGCATCAAGATCTATAGAGATAGATCGAGGCGCCTCATAGGTCTTTCACAAAGTACATACCTTGATAAGATTTTGAAGAAGTTCAAAATGGATCAGTCCAAGAAAGGGTTCTTGCTCTGATTGCAAGGTGTGAGATTGAGCTCAGCTCAATGCCCGACCACGGCAAAAGATGAAGAAGAGATGAGTGTCATCCCTATGCTTCAGCCATAGGATCTATTATGTATGCCATGCTGTGTACCAGACCTGATGTAAACCTTGCCGTAAGTTTGGTAGGAAGGTACCAAAGTAATCCCGCAAGGAACACCGGACAGCGGTCAAGAATATCCTAAAGTACCGAAAAGGACAAAGGACATGTTTCGTTTATGGAGGTGACGAAGAGCTCGTCAGTAAAGGGTTACGTCGACGCTAGCTTCGACACAGATCTGGATGACTCTAAGTCACAAACCGGATCGTGTATATGTTGAATGGTGGAGCGATGGCTGGTGCAGCTGCAAGCGAGCGTCGTGGCGGGATCTACATGTGAAGCGGAGTACATGGCAGCCTCGGAGGCAGCACATGAAGCAATTTGGGTGAAGGAGTTCATCACCGACCTAGGAGTCATACCCAATGCGTCGGGGCCGATCAAACTCTTCGTGACAATCTGGAGCTATTGCCCTTGCCAAGGAGCCAGGTTTCACAAGAAGACCAGGCACATCAAGCGTCGCTTCAACTCCATCCGTGAAAATGTTCAAGATGGAGACATAGAAATTTGTAAAGTGCATACGGATCGAATGTCGCAGATCCGTTGACTAAACCTCTCCGCTGGGCAAAACATGATCAACACCGTAACTCTATGGGTGTTCGATTCATCACAATGTAACTAGATTATTGACTCTAGTGCAAGTGGGAGACTGTTGGAAATATGCCCTAGAGGCAATAATAAAAGCATTATTATTATATTTCCTTGTTCATGATGATTGTCTTTTATTCATGCTATAAGCTGTATTATCCGAAAATCGTAATACACGGTGAATACATAGACTACAATCGCCCCTAGTAAGCCTCTAGTTGACTAGCTCGTTGGTCAACAGATAGTCATGGTTTTCGACTATGGACATCGGATGTCATTGATAACGGGATCACGTCATTAGGAGAATGACGTGATGGACAAGACCCAATCCTAAGCATAGCACAAGATCGTGTAGTTCGTTTTGCTAGAGCTTTTCCAATGTCAAGTATCTCTTCCTTAGACCATGAGATCGTGCAATTCCCGGATACCGAGGAGTGCTTTGGGTGTATCAAACGTCCACAACGTAATCGGGTGACTATAAAGGTGCACTACGGTATCTCGAAAGTGACCATTGGGTTGACACGGATCGAGGCGGGATTTGTCACTCCGTATTACGGAGAGGTATCACTGGGCCCACTCGGTAATGCATCATCATAATGAGCTCAAAGTGATCAAGTGTCTGGTCACGGGATCATGCATTGCGGTACGAGTAAACTGACTTGCCGGTAACAAGACTAAACGAGGTATTGGGATACCGACGATCGAGTCTCGGGCAAGTAACATACCGTCTGACAAAGGGAATAGAATACGGGGTTGCTTGAACCCTTGACATCGTGGTTCATCCGATGACAACATCGAGGAGCATGTGGGAGCCAACATGGGTATCCAGATCCCGCTGTTGGTTATTGACCTGAGAGCGTCTACACACTTAAGGTTCGGTGACGCTAGGGTTATTAGGAAGACAAGTATGTGATTACCGAATGTTGTTCGGAGTCCTGGATGAGATCCCGGACGTCACGAGGAGTTCCGAAATGGTCCGGAGGTAAAGATTTATATATGGAAAGTGGTTAAACGGACTCCGGAAAATTTCGGGGGCATGCCGGTAAAATGTCGGGGCCACCGGGAGGTTTCGGAGGTCCACCGGGGGCACCTCTCGAGGGCCACATGGGCTAAGTGGGAGGGAGCCAGCCCCTGGTGGCTGGCGCGCCCCCACCTAGGCCCATGCGGCTAGGGCTTGGGAGGGAAACCCTAAGGGAAAAGGGCGCCCCTTGGCTTGGGGGGCAAGCCACCCTTTCCTCCTCTCCTTGGCCGCCGCCCCTAGGGTTTTCCCTAGAGGGCGGCCCCTTGCCCCCTCTCTCCTATATATAGAGGGGTGAGGGAGGTGCAACATACAATTGAAGGCGCAGCCCTCCCTCCCAACTCCTCTCTTTCTCCGTGTGAGCTTGGCGAAGCCTGCCGGAGAACCTCTCAGACAAATTGCACCACGCCGTCGTGCTGCCATTGGAGTTGTCTTCCTCAACCTCTCCTTCATCCTTGCTGGATCAAGACGGAGGAGACGCCATCGTCCCGTACGTGTGTTGAACACGGAGGTGCTGTCCTTTCAGCACTTTGGTCATCGGTGATCGGAATCACGTTGGGAACGTCTTCATCATCACCACTCCCTCGAACGCTTCCGTACTCGATCTACAAGTGGTATGTAGATGCAAACTCTCTCTCGTGACTCGTTGCTTAGATGAACTCATAGATAGATCTTGGTGAAATCGTAGGAAAATTTTAATTTTTTGCAACGTTCCCCAACAGGATACAGTCCGTCGTTGGCACTCGGATACAGTCCGACGTTGGAGCTCGGATACATAGTCCGGCGTTGTAACATCCCAAATTTTCGATTTGGAATGTTATACATTAAGTCATCATGCATTACATATTTTCTTGCATTTTGCCGATCCTAGAAATTTCACACAACTCAAGGACCCTCGGAGAGAGTTGGAGATTTCGTTATTTTCATACTGAGTTTTCTCAAATTTTGAAAATAGGATCATTTGATTTTTATTTATTTTATCTTCAATTATTTCTACTATCAAAATATGAGAGAGGGAATAAAATGACTTTCCCAAAAATAAAGAAATAATGAAGATTTAATTAAAAAATCAAATAAGATTTTTATTTCGGAGTTTTCACTTTTATTTGCCTTAGGGAAAAATGCGTGTTTTCAAAAATTGCATTTTAGGCCCCGTGTAAAAGTTCATTTTGTTCGACTCATTTTTAGGAGTCGGGAAAAATTTACTTTGTAAATTTGGAGTTCGTTTAGATTTTATTTTATTCGTTTTTCCGAGCGTGATTTTATTTTAAAAAATGCATAGCGCCCACTTGGGCCAAGGGCCCAGCCTGCCCAGCCCTCCCTCAAGGCGCCCAGCCACAGCCGCCCGCCGCCCGGCCGAGTCCGAGGAGGACTCCTCCTCCTCCCCTTGCTTGCCCCTCCCCAAGCTACCCCCTTTAAATACCCCTCACCCCCCTCTCCTCCCCAACCAGCGCCGCCACCACCCCCAACCCGCCTTGCTGCCACCATGCCGCCCGCCCGCCGCCGCCTTCCGCCCGCCGCCGCCCTTGCGCCGACGCCCGCCGCTTAGCCGCCGCCCATTGAACCCCACCTCGTCGAGGTAGCCGCGCCGCGCCACCCTCCCCTCGGTTCGGTTTTCTTTTATAAAAAACCGTTCCGGTTTTCTTTTCCGTTGTTCGGTTTTTTTTCGAAAACTCAGATCGGTTTTATTCTTCCGGTTTTGTTGTTTAGCGAGCGTTCGCCGGACCGTTCGTCTTAACAAACGTGATCACCGGTTATTCCCGGTTAACGAACATCCGTTCGTTTGACTGTTCGTCATTTTCTTTAACGGATTTATTCCGCTATTTTCCGATCGCGATTTCAAATCCGATCTTCGTTCTAGTTTATCTTCTCGCTCGTTTATCAGAATCAGGTGATTCAAGCGCCTGGAGTTTCGTTTCGAAACCGCCGTTCCGACTAATCAACTTAAACAAAGTTTTGCTACTGTAAATTTTGACCTAGTTTCAACTTGCTAGAACCGAGCTGTTTTCTTCCGCCGGATGTTTTCCGTTGTTTTGTTTGATTCGTTTTCTTTTGCAACCAGGGTTCTTAAGTTGAAATTTCTGGTCAGATCTTTTATTCAAGATTTACCCGTGCATTAGATGAGTACTTATTGTATGCTTGTTGTTTGTCTGCGATAGATCACCCGGAGTGCGCCGCTTGTTACTTCGAATCTCTAGGTTTCGCGGATCATCAGCAAGGCAAGTAACACTTTGATCATACTTTCTCATACCCAGTTTTTATGCATTAGATCAATCCCCGAACACTTGCATGATTAGGATCTAATTAAATTGTGGGATGGGAAGTAGTTGAGGTAGTACCTATTACCTGTTTTACTTATGAAACCTTGGGAGTTACTTCTACGTTTGCTTATTATGCTATGCTATGCTAGTAGACGTGGATTGGGTGAGTGTATTCCATGACAGATGTGAGATTGTTAAATTAATGGTTTATTTAAGGTTTAAGGTGGCAACTTAAACACACATCTGGGTGGATTGAGGCACCTGGTTTCTATCAGGACTTGCCTGTTTTTCTTCGGACCGCCACCCAGGCTCAAAGGGATCATAAGATCATTCATGCTAGTAACTTCCGTGTGCAGCCACAAGCTATTATGGGCTCTAGCATAGTTGATTAAGTCGTGTGAACTCTTACAGTGGTAGACTAGCAGATGTAGGGGTTGTAGGTGGTACGGTCTACCCATCGTAAGGTGCAAACGCTTCAGAAAGACTATGTCTCGGTCATCCGTCTCTCAAACACCATGTAGTGCGAGAAACCAAGCGGAGGCGATCGAGTCTTGTGGGGAAAAGTGCGCAAACCTCTGCAGAGTGTATAAACTAATCATGATTAGCCGTGTCCCCGGTTATGGACATCTTGAGTATCTAGTACTTGAATATCATGTGAATCTCAACATGTTACTCTAATTAATATTGTTGGGTTTTTAATGAGTACTTTTAATTGGGATTGAGGATGCTGTCAACCATTCTCAATGTTTAACAACCACCATGATAGTTAAACAAATTTATTCCTTTGCGAGAGGGAAAAACTGGCTTTATGCAAAAGCTGTAATCAGAGAGCTTTTCCACCAGCCACATATGCATGTAGTACAGGCTTATCATTCATTATTCTCTATGTGTTACATTGCCGGCATATTCCATGTGCTGACCCGTTTCAGGCTGCAACTTTCATGTTGCGAGACTTTTCGCAACGACAGTAAGGTGCTTTAGGTCGTGGTTCTATACTCGATGATGCCGCTGGAGTTGATGGACTCACTTATCTTCCAAGTCTTTCGTTGTTATCGTTATTAGATTGCCTTAAGCCATATTTATTGTAATAAGTCCTCTTTTGGGCAACGATGTAATAAGTGTGTGATTGCTACTCTGTTATAAATCCTTCAATCTTGTGTGGTGTCAAGATTCTTGATCCAGGATGACACCGAGCACGAGACTTGATCCATTCGGGTCGGGTCGCTACAGAGATGGTATCAGAGCACACGCTGACTGTAGAACACGACCACTAAGTTAAAGCCATAGATCACTACTCTCTTCCCATTTTCTAACTCCTCATCTTTTCTACTCTTTTAGGATGAAGGACGCGAAGATCAAGTACGCCCAACCAGATGAAGGCACACCTTTTGGATTTCACTTGAAGGAAGTCACCAAGTACCTGAACATTGGATTACCAAGTTTCACCGGGACTTTCAACGCCACTCTGCCTGAAGAAGAGCGCTGGAAGATTCAAGCTCACGTTCCGGGAAGGACATTCGCCCCAATCACCAAGCCTATAGATAGTGTTTTCGATTGCACCAACACGAGTGCAGGAAAGAGCATGGCAGCTCATATCACCATGGGACGCATTGGAGAAGTTTACCAAGAAGACCTCAAGGACACCATCTATCAGATTTGCGGACGCCGAGATGAACAATGGGAGATAGTCAGCACCAAGAAGGATAGATCCATTGCAGCTTACATCCAGGAGTTAAACCAGCACATTCGTCTCCAGGAGAACCAGATGTGCAATGATATGATCGAATTGAAGGATGCGAAGGGAAGGATCATCGAACTTGAAGAACTAAAGTCTACACGTAAGGACTACATGGACGAGATCGTAGCTGTAGCAAGACACAATAACGATCTTAAGTATGAGATTGAAGAACTCAAGAAGAAATTGGCGCTCAAGAATGAAGACAAGTACATCGGCTGTCCGAGCAACCACATCATCATCGACTACACCGATTCGGATCCAAGTGAACCCGACTTTGAAGACGAAGCTGGAGCAGACATCATGGAGTCTTCCACCGGTTCAAATTAGTAGATGACCCCCACATATTAGTAGTATTACCTCAATGTAACATCATAGTACACGCACTTTTGCGATAGTTAGATCGTTGTAAGCCCTTTGTTTGAATTGAATGAAGTGATTTTGTGTGCATTTGCTCATATGCATTTGGGTAGTGTTTCTCCTTAGACCTCACTCTATTCTTAATTTCTCATCTTTTCTAAACCCATCAGATGCCCCCGAGACGCGACCCCGGGTTTGTTTTCCCGCCAGAGATCACCCAGTTGATTCAGCAGCAGAACACTTTGATCCAAACATTGGTACAGAACCAAGGCAACAACAACAACCCACCGCCACCACCACCTGCAGATCACTTGACACGTTTCTTAAGGCTGAACCCGCCGGTGTTTTCCAGTAGCACCGAGCCGATAGTAGCAGATGATTGGCTCCGTAAGGTAGGGAGGGAGTTGACCACTGCAGGATGTACAGATGGAGAAAAGGTGAAGTTTGCTGCACACCAGCTTGAAGGACCCGCAGCAGCATGGTGGGAGAATTTTACAGCCACTTACCCTGTAGACACTGTCACATGGGATCAGTTTCAGCAAGCTTTCAAGACCGCCCATGTCTCGGCAGGAGCTATGGCCATGAAGAAACGTGTGTTTCGCAACTTACGCCAAGGAGGAAGGACTGTTGGCCAGTATGTGGATGATTTTAGTAAGTTAGCACGTTATGCCCCAGATGACGTTGCTACAGATGCAGCTAAGCAGGAGAAGTTTCTAGAAGGACTGAATGATGAGTTAAGCATGCAGTTGATGGTAGCAAGTTTCAATAACTACCAGGAGTTGGTAGACCGTGCCCTCATGATTGAAGGAAAGCAGCAGCAAATTGAGAACCGCAAGAGGAAGTATGGGCAGGGGAAGTATAACTCTGGAGCCCAGCAGAAGCCCCGTTATACCCCTAAACAGGGAGTTCAGTTTCAGCATACCCATGGAGGAGGTAGTTCGCACAACCATAATGGCCACAAAAATGGAAATGGGAATGGAGGAAGCAACGGCCAGAAGCGGACCACACCATCAACCCCAACCAAGAAAGACTTGAGTCATGTAACCTGTTACAAGTGTTCCAAGACCGGACATTATGCAAATGAATGTCCCGAAGGCCAAGGTGGAAATGGAAGCTCTGGAAAGAAGCCGAACCCTTTCAATAAAGGACAAGTGAACCACGTTACCGTGGAGGAGGTTGAAGATCAGCCCGATGCAAGAATCGGTAAGTTTTGGTTAAGTCATTTATCGCACTAGTTCTTTTCGATCTTGGTGCATCACATTCATACATATCAAGGGATTTGTGGATAAGTACAAATTACCAACCCAAGCCCTTAGGTCACCCATGCTAGTAACCTCACCGGAGCAGAATACATGGCTAGTATATGGTGTGATCGACTGCCATTAAGGATTGGACACTATGTTTTCCCTCGGACCTAATAGTTCGGAATCCCAAGGATTGGATGTGATATTAGGCATGGATTGGTTATCAAGTATGGAGGAACATAGATTGCGCCACTAAGTCAATTTTGCTTACCACCCGTAAGGAGGAGAATCAAGTATGTATCACGGCATGAGCCGAGGAGAGCACAAGTAAATTCCTTATCGAGTTGTGCGGGAAGAAGTACCAGTGGTAAGGATTTCCCGATGTATTTCGGAAGAGTTGCCAGAATGCCACCGGATAGGGACATTGAGTTTTGATAGAGCTTTTGCGGTGCATGGGCCCAATATCGGCGACCATACGGGATGCCCGCACAGGATTTGGCGGAAATCAAGAAGCGATTAAGGAGCTATTGGATAAAGGTTATATCGCCCAAGTTCTTCGCTTTGGGGATCACCCGTACTTTTAGTAGAGAAGAAGGACGGATCATTAAGGATGGTTGTAGACTATCGTGGTTTAAATCAAGTAACGATCAAGAACAAGTACCCACTACCTATGATAAATGATCTGTTTGATCGCTTGCAAGGAGCTAAAGTGTTTTCCAAGATCGATTTGCGATCGTGGTACCATCGATTGAAGATTCGGGAGCAGGACATACCTAAGACAGCATTTACCACGAGATATGGACTGTATGAATATACCGTTATGTCGTTTGGACTGACTAACGCCAGCCTATTTCATGAACCTGATGAACAAAGTGTTTATGGAGTTTTTGGATAAGTTCGTCGTGGTGTTCATAGATGATATTTTGGTTTCTCGAAGAATGAAGAAGAACATAAGGAACATTTGCGATTGGTTTTGGAGAAACCGAGGAACATCGTTATATGCCAAGTTCAGCAAATGTGAGTTTTGGCAAAGGAAGTTGGATTCCTTGGACATGTTATATCCGGAGAAGGGATAGCAGTTGACCCCACGAAGGTTGAGACCAGAACCAAATGGGAAGCACCAACGACAGTTGAGAGATCCGAGTTTCCTTGGACTCGCAGGATACTACCGAAGATTCATTGAGAATTTCTCAAGGATTGCAAAGCCTATGACGGAACTGCTGAAAAAGGATACCAAGTTCATATGGACTGAGGATTGTGAGGCAAGTTTTCAGGAGTTGAAGAGAAGATTGGTTACCTCACCAGTGTTAATTTTTCCAGATCAGACCAAGGATTATGAGGTGTATTGCGGCGCTTCACGTCGAGGACTTGGAGCAGTGCTTATGCAGGAAGGAAGAGTTGTTTCGTACGCTTCACGACAGCTTAAGCCTCATGAGTTGAATTATGCCACACATGATTTGGAGTTAGCAGCCGTTGTGCATGCATTGAAGACATGGAGACATTTTCTCATTGGAAATCATTGTGAGGTGTACACGGATCACAAGAGTTTGAAGTACATCTTCACGCAGAAGGAATTAAATCTCAGACAGAGGAGATGGTTGGAGCTTATTAAGGATTATGATATGAGATTGCATTATCACCCCGGGAAGGCTAACGTTGTAGCAGACGCATTGAGCCGTAAGAGCCACGTCAATACACTAACGGTGGGAGGAATACCCAAGGAGTTAGCCGAAGACCTTCGAGAGCTATGTTTGGAAATAGTTCCGAGAGGCTATGTAGCAGCATTGGAGATTCGGTCTACGTTGATGGACAAAATCAAAGAAGCTCAAAAGGCAGATAAGGAAGTTGCCTCTATAAAGGAGAAAATGAGCGAAGGAAAAGCTAAGGGATTTCATGAGGATGAGCATGATACCCTATGGTTTGAGGACCGTGTTTATGTGCCAAATGACCCGGAGATCAAGAAGTTGATTTTGCAAGAAGCACATGATTCACCCTACTCGATTCACCCAGGAAATACCAAGATGTATTTAGATTTGAAGGAAACGTTCTGGTGGACCGGAATGAAGAAGGATATTGCAGAGTATGTAGCAGTTTGTGACGTATGTCAAAGAGTGAAGGCAGAACATCAGAAGCCAGCAGGATTGTTGCAACCATTGCCGATACCCGAATGGAAGTGGGATAAACTAGGCATAGATTTCATTACAGGTTTGCCAAAGACTCATTCAGGCTATGACTCGATTTGGGTTATAGTCGACCGCTTGACGAAGGTAGCTCATTTCATTCCAGTCAAGACTACCTACAGCAGTGCTAAGTTGGCAAAGATATACATGACCAGAATTGTGTGTTTGCACGGAGTTCCGAGGAGTATCAGACGATAGAGGAACCCAATTTACCTCAAAGTTTTGGAATCGGTTACACGAAACATTGGGAACCAGGCTGGAATTGAAGACAGCTTTCCACCCACGAACCGATGGACAGACCGAGAGAGTCAATCAGATTTTGGAGGATATCTTTGAGAGCTTGTGCACTAGATTATGGATCTAGTTGGGATGATAACTTGCCGTATGCAGAGTTTTCTTATAACAACAGTTACCAAACCAGCTTGAAGATGGCACCTTCGAGGCTTTGTACGGAAGGAGGTGCAGGACACCGTTATCATGGGACGAAGCCGAGACCGTCGATTGTTTGGACCAGATTTGATCAAGGAGTGCGAGCAGAAGGTTGTTGATTCGCGATAGGCTCAAGGTAGCCCAGTCCTGCATGAGAAAAGCTATGCGGATTCAAAACGCAAGGCGATAGAATATGAAGTTGGAGACAGAGTTTATCTTAGAGTATCCCCACTTCGAGGAGTTAAGCGATTTGGAGTTAAAGGAAAGTTAGCACCACGTTTCGTTGGACCGTATAGGATCTTGCAACGCATGGGAGAAGTTGCTTATAAGCTGGAATTGCCAGAGGGACTGTCAGGAGTTCATGATGTATTCCATGTATCTCAGCTGAAGAAATGTCACTCCGAGATAGCAAAGATACCGTTAAGAGATACAGTACCACTTGAAGCAATTCAGTTGAAGGATGATTGACATATGAGGAGAAACCAGTCAAGATTCTCGATTATGCCAGCAGAGTTACTCGCAGCAAGGTTATCAAGTTTTGCAAGGTTCAGTGGAGCCACCACACTGAGGATGAAGCCACCTGGGAAAGAGAAGAAGATTTGTTCAAGGACCACCCTCACCTATTTTCTAGCCAACCCGAATCTCGAGGGCGAGATTCATCTTAAGGGGGGTAGGTTTGTAACATCCCAAATTTTCAATTTGGAATGTTATACATTAAGTCATCATGCATTACATATTTTCTTGCATTTTGCCGATCCTAGAAATTTCACACAACTCAAGGACCCTCGGAGAGAGTTGGAGATTTCGTTATTTTCATATTGAGTTTTCTCAAATTTTGAAAATAGGATCATTTGATTTTTATTTATTTTATCTTCGATTATTTCTACTATCAAAATATGAGAGAGGGAATAAAATGACTTTCCCAAAAATAAAGAAATAATGAAGATTTAATAAAAAATCAAATAAGATTTTTATTTGGAGTTTTCACTTTTATTTGCCTTAGGGGAAAATGCGTGTTTTCAAAAATTGCATTTTAGGCCCCGTGTAAAAGTTCATTTTGTTCGACTCATTTTTAGGAGTCGGGAAAAATTTACTTTGTAAATTTTGTAGTTCGTTTAGATTTTATTTTATTAGTTTTTCCGCGCGTGATTTTATTTTTAAAAAAATGCGCAGCGCCCCGCCTAGGCCAAGGGCCCAGCCGGCCCAGCCGCCGCCCCTCCTGGCTACCAGCGTCTGGCGCGTCGCCGCCCGGCCGAGTCCGAGGACTCCTCCTCCTCCCCTTGCTTGCCCCTCCCCAAGCTACCCCCCTTTAAATACCCCTCACCGGGCGCCCCCACCCAGGCCCATGCGGCTAGGGCTTGGAGGGGAACCTTATGAAAGGGGCCCCTTGGCTTGGGGGGCAAGCCACCCTCCTCCTCCTCCCTTGGCCGCCCCTAGGGTTTTCCCTAGAGCCGGCCCCCTTGCCCCTCTCCTATATATAGAGGGTGAGGTGCACATACAATTGAAGGCGCAGCCCTCCCTCCCCAACTCCTCTCTTCTCCGTGCGAGCTTGGCGGGCTCCGCCGGAGAACCTCTGCACAAATTGCACCATGTCATTGCTGCCATTGGAGTTGTCTTCTCAACCTCTCCTTCATCCTTGCTGGATCAAGACGGAGGAGACGCCATCGTCCCGTGACGTGTTGAACACGGAGGTGCTGTCCTTTCAGACTTTGGTCATCGGTGATCGGAATCACGCTAGAACGCCTTCATCATCACCACTCCTCAACGCTCCGCACTCGATCTACAAGTGGTATGTAGATGCAAACTCTCTCGTGACTCGCTGTTTAGATGAACTCATAGATAGATCTTGGTGAAATCAGAGGAAAATTTTAATTTTCTGCAACGCTCCTCAACAAAGGGCATCATGAGCCGTGTTTATGCGTAGTTCTTTGCACGAGTAGAACACAATTTTGTTGTGGGCGTGATCTTGTCAACTTACCGCTACATTAGTCGTTTTTGCTTCCGGTATTGTGGGATGAAGCTGCCCGACCAACCTTACACGCATTTTACGTGAGACCGGTTCCACCGACTAACATGCACTAGTTGCATAAGGTGGCTGGCGGTGTCTCGCTCCTACTTTAGTTGGAGCGGATTCGGCGAACAGGTCCTTATGAAGGGTAAATAGAAGTTGACAAGATCACGCCAGGTTATTCAGAGGTAAGAAAACGTTTTGCTAGAACCCAATTGCAGCCACGTAAAAGATGCAACAACAATTAGAGGACGCCTAACTTGTTTTTGCAGCAATTGTCATGTGACGGATATGGCCAAGTTGTGATGAATGATGATATATTGTGATGTATGAGATCATGTTCTTGTAATAGGAATCACGACTTGCATGTCGATGAGTATGAACCGCAGGAGCCATAGGAGTTGTCTTTATTTTTAGATGACCCGTGTCATTGAAGAACGCCATGTAACTCACTTTACTTTATTGCTAAACGTTAGCCATAGAAGTAGAAGTAGTCGCATGGACAACTTCATGAAGACACGATGATGGAGATCATGATGATGGAGATCATGGTGTCATGCCGTGACAGATGATCATGGAGCCCCAAGATGAAGATCAAGGAGCTATATGATATTGGCCATATCATGTCACTACTTTATAATTGCATGTGATGTTTATTATGATTATACATCTTGTTTACTTAGAACGACGGTAGTAAATAAGATGATCCCTAGAACAATTTCAAGAAGTGTTCTCCCTAATCGTGCACCGCTAAGGTTCGTCGCTTCTAAGCACCACGGTTGATCGGTGTGATGGATTCTTACGCTCACATACAATGTAAGACAGATTTACACACGCAGTAAACACTTAGGGTTAACTTGACGAGCCTAGCAGTAGTACATGGCCTCGAACACGGAGAGGAAGGTCGAACACGAGTCGATGGAAGATACGATCAACATGAGAATGTTCAACCGACGCACTAGTCCGCCTCACGTGTTGATCGGACACGCCTTGTCGACTGGATCGTAACACTTAGATGACTAGAGGGATGTCTAATCTAAGTGAGTTCATTAATAATTTGATTAGATGAACTTTATTATCATGAACAATAGTCTAAAATCTTTACATGATATGTCTTGTAGATCAAATGTCATGTCAACTTGAACTTCAACGCTGCCTTAGAGAGAAAACCAAGCTGAAAGATGACGGGAAGAACTATACGGATCGGGTCCGAACTCGAGGATCATCCTCATAGCTGCCAGAAACAATACGCCCTAGAAGGACCGCTAGGTGACGCCCTGTCCCTGTAGAACCAAGACATTATGAATGCTTGGCAGTCTGCTGATGATTACCCTCGCTCGCGGCATGCTTTACAGCTTAGAACCGGGCTCCAAAAGCTTTTGAGCATCACGGAGCATATGAGATGTTCAAGAGCTGAAACTGGTTTTCAAGCTCACGCCTCGGTCGAGATATGACATCTCCAACAAGTTCTATAGTTGTAAGATGGAGGAAAACAGTTCTGGCTGCTGAGCACATTCTCAAGATGTCCGGTTGTACAACCGATGACCCATGAATATTAACCTCCCCGATGAGGCGGTCATTGACAATCCTCCAGCCGCTCCCCACCAAGCTACAGAGCTTTGTGATGAACTACAACATGCGGGGATGGTAAAGACCATTCCTGGTGTTCTCGCTCAAGTCACCGAGGTTGAAATCAAGAAAGAACATCAAGTGTTGATGGTCAATAAGACCACTAAGTTCAAGAAGGGCAAGGGTAAGAAGAACTTCAAGAAGGACGGCAAGGAGATTGCCGCGCCTGCAAGCAAGTTGCCGGAAGAAGTCAAAGAATGGACCCAAACCCAGACTGAGTGCTTTTATTGTGGAGGGGTCACCGAAGCGGAACTCGCCTAAGTACTTAGCGGATAAGAAGGCCGCAACACCAAAGGTATATTTGATATACATGTAATTGATGTACCTTACCAAGAATCGTAGTAACTCCCGGTATTTGATACCGCTGTCATATTTGTAACTCACAGCAGGAGCTGCGGAATAAGCGGAGACCGGCGAGGACGAGGTGACGGCGCGCCGAATGGTTCCGAGTCGATGTGATCGCCGCCGCACGCTACCTCTTCATTTACCCACGGATTAGTTATAAACCTTAATAATTGTTATTTGGTGCCAAGTTTGAGCATGAATATTGTATCTGGATCTCGCTTAATGCGAGATGGCTACTCATTTAAACCGAGAATAATGGTTGTTCTATTTATATGAGAGATATGTTTTATGGTCATGTCTGATGGTCAATGGTTTATTCTTAATGAATCTTGAGTTTAGTATTACATGTTCATAGCGTGAATACCAAAAGATGTAAAGTTGATAACGATAGTCCCACATACTTGTGGCACCGCCGCTTGGTCACATTGGTGTCAAGCGATGAAGAAGCTCCATGTGATGGACTTTTGGAGTCTCTTGATTATGAATCATTTGACACATGCAACCATGCCTCATGGGCAAGATGACCAAGACTCATTCTGAACAATGGAGCGAGCAACCAACTTGTTGGAAATCATACATACCGATGTGTGCGTCCAATGAGCGTTGAGGCTCATGGAGGATATCGTTATGTTCTCACTCTCAGATGACTTGAGTAGATATGGGTATGTCTACTTGATGAAACACAAGTCTGAGACCTTTGAAAAGTTCAAGGAATTTCAGAATGAAGTAGAGAATCAACGGACCGAAAGATAAAATTCTTACAATCGGATCATGGAGGAGAATATTTAAGTCACGATTTGGTACACACTTAAGAAAATGTGGAATCGTTTACAACTAACGCCACTCGAACACCTCAGCGTAACGGTGTGTCCGAACGTCAGAATCGCACTCTATTGGATATGGTGTGTCTATGATGTCTCTACTGATTTACCGCTATCATTTTGGGATACGCCTAGAGACAGCTACATTCACTTTAAATAGGGCACCGCCTAAACCTGCTGAGACGACACCGTATGAATTATGGTTTGGGAAGAAACCTGTCGTCATTTCTAAAAGTTTGGGGATGCGATGCTTATGTCAAGAAACTTCAACCCTAAAAGCTCGAACCCAAGTCGAAAAATGCCTTCATAGGATACCCTAAGGAAACCTTTGGGTATACTCTTCTACCTTAGATCCCAAGGCAAGATCTTTGTTGCCAGAACGAAACCTTTCTCGAAAAGAGTTTCTCTCGAAGAAGTAAGTGGGAGGAAAGTAGAACTCGATGAAGTACTACCTCTTGAACAGGAAAGTAGTGCAGCTCAGAAAATGTTCATGTGATGCCTACACCAACTCAAGAGGAAATTCATGATGATGATCAAGGTACTCGGATCAAGTTGCTAATGAACTTGAGGTCCACTAGGACACGCCCGCACTGCAGTGGTACGCGGCAACCCTGTCCCGGAAATCATGTTGTTAGACAACGTGAACCTTCAACTATGAAGAAGCGATATGGCCCAGATTCCAACAAATGGCTAGAAGCCATGAAGTCCGAGATAGAATCCATGTATGAAAACAAAGTGTGGACTTTGACCGATTTGGTTCGATGATCGGCGAAAGCGATAGAAAACAAATGGATCTTTAAGAAGAAGACGGACGCGATGGTAATGTCACCATCTATAAAGCTCGACTTGTCGCTAAGGGTTATCGGCAATTCAAGGGATTGACTACGCGAGACTTTCTCCGTAGAAGCTTAAGTCCGTCCCAATCATGTTAGCAATTCCGATACTATGATTATGAGATATGGCGATGGACGCCAAAACAGCGTCCTTAACGGCTATCTTAAGGAAGAGCTGTATGATGCAGCCGAAGGTTTTGTCGATCCTAAGAATGTCGAAGTATGCAAGCTCCAATGATCCATTTATGGGCTGGTGCAAGCATCTCGAGTTAGAACATTCGCTTGATGAGATGATCAAAGCGCTTAGTTTATGCACTTATGGAGAAGCCTCGCTACAAGAAAGTGAGTGGGAGCTCAGAGCATTTCTCATATTATATGTAGATGACATACTTGATGGGAAATGATATAGAATTCTTGGACAGCATTAAGGCCTACTTGAATAAGTGTTTTCAATGAAGGACCTTGGAGAAGTTGTTATATATTAGGCATCAAGATCTATAGAGATAGATCGAGACGCCTCATAGGTCTTTCACAAAGTACATACCTTGATAAGATTTTGAAGAAGTTCAAATGGATCAGTCCAAGAAAGGGTTCTTGCCTCAGATTGTAAGGTGTGAGATTGAGCTCAGCTCAACCCACCACGCAAAAGATGAAGAAGAGATGAGTGTCATCCCCTATGCTTCAGCCATAGGATCTATTATGTATGCCATGCTGTGTACTGCACTGATGTAAACCTTGCCGTAAGTTTGGTAGGAAGGTACCAAAGTAATCCCGCAAGGAACACCGGACAGCGTCAAGAATATCCTAAAGTACCGAAAAGGACAAAGGACATGTTTCGCTTATGGAGGTGACGAAGAGCTCGTCAGAAAGGGTTACGCCGACGCTAGCTTCGACACAGATCCGATGACTCTAAGTCACAAACCGGATACACGTATATGTTGAATGGTGGGAGCAGCTGGTGCAGCTGCAAGCAGAGCGCCGCGGGCGGGATCTACATGTGAAGCGGAGTACATGGCAGCCTCGAGGCAGCACATGAAGCAATTTGGGTGAAGGAGTTCATCACCGACCTAGGAGTCATACCCAATGCGTCGCCGATCAAACTCTTCTGGATAACATCGGAGCTATTGCTTTTGCCAAGGAGCCCAGGTTTCACAAGAAGACTGCACATCAAGCCGCTCAACTCCATCCGTGAAAATGTTCAAGATGGAGACATAGAAATTTGTAGTGCATACGGATCGAATGTCGCAGATCCGCTGACTAAACCTTCCCGCTGGCAAAACATGATCAACACGTAACTCTATGGGTGTTCGATTCATCACAATGTAACTAGATTATTGACTCTAGTGCAAGTGGGAGACTGTTGGAAATATGCCCTAGAGGCAATAATAAAAGCATTATTATTATATTTCCTTGTTCATGATGATTGTCTTTATTCATGCTATAACTCATTATCCAAAATCGTAATACACGGTGAATACATAGACTACAATACGCCCCTAGTAAGCCTCTAGTTGACTAGCTCGTTGGTCAACAGATAGTCATGGTTTCCCGACTATGGACATCGGATGTCATTGATAACGGATCACGCCATTAGGAGAATGACGGATGGACAAGACCCAATCCTAAGCATAGCACAAGATCGTAGTTCGCTTTGCTAGAGCTTTTCCAATGTCAAGTATCTCTTCCTTAGACCATGAGATCGCAATTCCCTGGATACCGAGGAGTGCTTTGGTGTATCAAACGTCACAACGAATCGGGTGACTATAAAGGTGCACTAGTGTATCTCCGAAGTGACCATTGGGTTGACACGGATCGAGATCGATTTGTCACCCAGACACGGAGAGGTATCACTGGCCCACTCGTAATGCATCATCATAATGAGCTCAAAGTGATCAAGTGTCCGTCACGGATCATGCATTGCGGTACGAGTAAACCGACTTGCCGTAACAAGACTAAACGAGGTATTGGGATACCGACGATCGAAGTCTCGCAAGTAACATACCGTCCGACAAAGGGAATAGAATACGGGTTTTGAACCCTTGACATCGTGGTTCATCCGATGACAACATCGAGGAGCATGGGAGCCAACATGGGTATCCAGATCCCGCTGGTTATTGACTCGAGAGCGCCTACACACTTAAGGTTCGGTGACGCTTAGGTTATTAGGAAGACAAGTATGTGATTACCGAATGTTGTTCGGAGTCCCTGATGAGATCCCTGACGCCACGAGGAGTTCAAATGGTCCGGAGGTAAAGATTTATATATGGAAAGTGGTTAAACGGACTGAAAATTCTGGGCATGCCGGTAAAGTATCGCCACCGAGGTTTCCGGAGGTCCACTGGGGCATTCCTGAGGGCCACATGGGCTAAGTGGAGAGGAGCCAGCCCTGGTGGCTGGGCGCGCCCCCACCTAGGCCCATGCTAGGGCTTGGGGAGGGAAACCCTAAGGAAGGGGCGCCTTGGCTTGGGGGGCAAGCCACCCTTTCCTCCTCTCCTTGGCCGCCCCTAGGGTTTTCCCTAGAGGGCCTGCCCCCTGCCCCTCTCTCCTATATATAGAGGGTGAGGGAGGTGCAACATACAATTGAAGGCGCACCCTCCTCCCCAACTCCTCTTTCTCCGTGTGAGCTACGGGCCTCCGCCGAGAACCTCTCAGACAAATTGCACCACGCCAGGCTGCCATTGGAGTTGTCTTCTCAACTCTCCTTCATCCTTGCTGGATCAAGACGGAGGAGACGCCATCGTCTCCGTGACGTGTGTTGAACACGGAGGTGCTGTCCTTTCAGACTTTGGTCATCGGTGATCGGAATCACGCGAACGCTTTCATCATCACCACTCCCTCGAACGCCTGCACTCGATCTACAAGTGGTATGTAGATGCAAACTCTCTCGTGACTCGCTGTTTAGATGAACTCATAGATAGATCTTGGTGAAATCGAGGAAAATTTTAATTTTTGCAACGCTCCCCAACAGATACATCCGTCGCTGGCACTCTGACGGATACCCGACGCTGGAGCTCGGATACATAGTGGCGCTTGTAACATCCCAAATTTTCGATTTGGAATGTTATACATTAAGTCATCATGCATTACATATTTTCTTGCATTTTGCCGATCCTAGAAATTTCACACAACTCAAGGACCTCGGAGAGAGTTGAGATTTCATATTTTCATAACGAGTTTTCAAATTTTGAAAATAGGATCATTTGATTTTTATTTATTTTATCTTCAATTATTTCTACTATCAAAATATGAGAGGGAATAAAATGACTTTCCCAAAAATAAAGAAATAATGAAGATTTAATTAAAAAATCAAATAAGATTTTTATTTCGGAGTTTTCTTTTATTTGCCTTAGGAAAATGCGGTTTTCAAAATTGCATTTTAGGCCCCGTGTAAAGTTCATTTTGTTCACTCATTTTTAGAGTCGGGAAAATTTACTTTGTAAATTTGGAGTTCTTAGATTTTATTTTATTCGCTTTTCCGCGCTGATTTTATTTTAAAAAACAAGAACGCCTCGCCTGGCAAGGCCCACTGCCCAGCCGCTTCTCCTCAAGGCACACAGAAGGCCACGCTGGCCAAGCCGAGTCCGAGGAGGACTCCTCCCCTTGCTTGCCCCTCCCCAAGCTACCCCCTTTAAATACCTCACCTCCTCTCCCCAACCCGCCGCCACCACCCCTAACCCTAGCCACTGCCGCCACTTGTGTTGCCGCCGCCTCTTCCGCCGGGCCGCTTTGCGCCGACGCCTCAGCTTACTTCATTGAACCCCACTGCCGAGGTAGCCACACGCCACCTCCTCGTTCGGTTTTTTTATAAAAACCGCTCGGCTTTTTCCGTTTCGTTTTTTTCAAAACTCAGATCGGTTTTATTCTTCCGTTTTGTTGTTTAGCGAAGCGTCACGGACCGCTCGCCTTAATAAACGTGATCACCGGTTATTCTCGTTAACTAACATCCGCTCGCTTGATGTTCGCATTTTCTTTAACGGATTTATTCCGCTATTTTCCGATCGCGATTTCAACCGATCTTCGCTCTAGTTTATCTTCGCCGCTTATCGTAATCGTGATTCAAGCGCCGAGTTTCGTCAAACCGCCGCCCGACTAATCAACTTAAACAAAGTTTTGCTACTGTAAATTTTGACCTAGTTTCAACTTGCTAGAACCGAATGTTTTCTTCCACGGATGTTTTCCGTTGTTTTGTTTGATTCGCTTTCTTTGCAACCAGGGTTCTTGTTGAAATTTCTGGTCGATCTTTTATTCAAGATTTACCCTGCATTAGATGAGTACTTATTGTATGCTTGTTGTTTGTCTGCGATAGATCACCCGGAGTGCGCCTTTGTTACTTCAATCTCTAGGTTTCATGGATCATCGCAAGGCAAGTAACACTTTGATCATACTTTCTCATACCCAGTTTTTATGCATTAGATCAATCCCTAACACTTGCATGATTAGGATCTAATTAAATTGTGGGATGGGAAGTAGTTGAGGTAGTACCTATTACCTGTTTTACTTATGAAACCTTGGGAGTTACTTCTACGCTTGCTTATTATGCTATGCTATGCTAGTAGACGGATTGGGTGAGTGTATTCCATGATGATGTGAGATTGTTAAATTAATGGTTTATTTAAGGTTTAAGGTGGCAACTTAAACACACATCCGGGTGGATTGAGGCACCTGGTTTCTATCAGACTTGCCTGTTTTTCTTCGGACCGCCACCTGTGCTCAAAGGGATCATAAGATCATTCATGCTAGTAACTTCGTAGCAGCCACAAGCTATTATGGGCTCTAGCATAGTTGATTAAGTCGTGAACTCTTACAAGGGTAGACTAGCAGATGTAGGGGTTGTAGGTGGTACGTCCACCCATCGAAGGTGCAAACGCTTCAGAAAGACTATGTCTCGGCCATCCGTCTCAAACACCATGTAGTGCGAGAAACCAAGCGAGGCGATCGAGTCTTGTGGGGAAAAGTGCTAAACCTCCGCAGAGTGTATAAACTAATCATGATTAGCCGTGTCCCCTGTTATGGACATCTTGAGTATCTAGTACTTGAATATCATGTGAATCTCAACATGTTACTCTAATTAATATTGTTGGGTTTTAATGAGTACTTTTAATTGGGATTGAGGATGCTGTCAACTATTCTCAATGTTTAACAACCACCATGATAGTTAAACAAATTTATTCCTTTGCAGAGGGAAAACTGCTTTATGCAAAACCAGAATCAGAGAGCTTTTCCACCAGCCACATATGCATGTAGTATGTGCTTATCATTCATTATTCTCTATGTGTTACATTGCCAAGATATTCCATGTGTCGACTGCTTTGTGCTGCAACTTTCATGTTGCGATTTTCAGACGACTAGTAAGGTGCTTTAGGTCGTGGTTCTATACTCAAGGATGCCACTGGAGTTGATGGACTCACTTATCTTCCAAGTCTTTCGTTGTTATCGTTATTAGATTGCCTTAAGCCATATTTATTGTAATAAGTCCTCTTTGGGCAACGATGTAATAAGTGTGTGATTGCTACTGTTATAAATCCTTCAAGTACGTGTGGTGTCAAGATTACGATCCAGGATGACACCGAGCACGTAGACTTGATCCATTCGGTCGGGTCGCCAGAGATGGTATCGAGCACACGCCGATCGTAGAACACGACCACGTTAAAGCCATAGATCACTACTCTTCCCATTTTCTAACTCCTCATCTTTTCTACTCTTTTAGGATGAAGGACAAGATCAAGTACGCCCAACCAGATGAAGGCACACCTTTGGATTTCACTTGAAGGAAGTCACCAAGCACCGAACATTGATTACCAAGTTTCACGGACTTTCAACGCCACTCGCTCAAGAAGAGCGGAAGATTCAAGCTCACGCCCGGAAGGACATTCACCTCACCAAGCCTATAGATAGTGTTTTCTGCACCAACTCGAGTCTGGAAAGAGCATGGCAGCTCATATCACCATGGGACGATTGGAGAAGTTTACCAAGAAGACCTCAAGGACACCATCTATCGATTTATGGACGCCGAGATGAACAATGGAGATAGTCACACCAAGAAGGATAGATCCATTGCAGCTACATCCAGAGTTAAACCAGCACATTCGCCTCCGTGGAGAACCAGATGTGCAATGATATGATCGAATTGAAGGATGCGAAGGGAAGGATCATCGAACTTGAAGAACTAAAGTCTACACGTAAGGACTATATGGACTAGATCGTAGCTGTAGCAAGACACAATAACGATCTTAAGTATGAGATTGAAGAACTCAAGAAGAAATTGGCGCCAAGAATGAAGACAAGTACATCGGTGTCCGAGCAACCACATCATCGATTACACCGATTCGGATCCAAGTGAACCCGACTTTGAAGACGGTTGGAGCGTACATCATGGAGTCTTCCACCGTTCAAATTAGTAGATGACCCCACATATTAGTAGTATTACTCAATGTAACATCATAGTACACGACTTTTGCGATAGTTAGATCGTCAGAAGCCCTTTGTTTGAATTGAATGAAGTGATTTTGTGTGCATTTGCTCATATGCATTTGGGTAGTGTTTCCCAGACCTCACTCTATTCTTAATTTCTCATCTTTTCTAAACCCATCGATGCCCCGAGACGCGAATTCGGTTTGTTTTCCCGCCAGAGATCACCCATTGATTCAGCAGCAGTAACACTTTGATCCAAACATTGGTACAGTAACCAAGGCAACAACAACAACCCACCGCCACCACCACACCGCAGATCACTTGACACGCTTTCTAAGGCTGAACCCACGGTGTTTTCCAAGAGCACCGAGCCGATAGTAGCAGTATGATTGGCTCCGAAGGTAGGGAGGAGTTGACCACCGCAGGATGTACAGATGGAGAAAAGGTGAAGTTTACACCAGCTTTGATAGCTCTAAACATTGCAACCTGATGTTATTTCTGCTAAAGTCTGAAACTGTTATTATTTGCAATCTTGCCATGTGTGTTTGAGCATGTTCTAGTTGTTTCTGTAGATAGCTCAGTGTTCATGTTTTGTAATGTTTTACCTGTACATCATGCCCATGCCTTTTGTTATTATGTTGAGGTCCTGTAGCATGTTGTTTTGATGCTTGCAATATGCCTAGTTGCTGTTATGGACAGATTGTTGTCATGTCTTGTATAGCGTGTATGTGTTGAACCGCTGTTGCTTTTGAGTGTGCTCTATATGAAACTTGCTTTATTTTGCATGTAGTTTCATATTATCATGTTGCATCCTTGTTTTGAGGTGTTTGCTTGATGTTTATATGCATTTTGCATCAATGCCATGTTTAACTTGTTTTGCTCATATCTTCTAGGCCGAGTCTCAATCTAATGAACTTTATATGTAACTTGACTAGAATTTCGGTAGATCATCGTGCATCTTAACTTGCTGTTTAACAAATTGAACATAAAGTTATTCAGATCTGGACCAATTTCGAAATTTGCATATGAGGACTTACCGGAATTGTTATATGTTGTTCCCGGCCTCATTTAAACTTGCTTTGATGTGTTGCTCTTGTTTGCATCATCTCTTGCCATGAGTAGCTTCATCCAGCTTTGTCATGCATCATGCTTGATTGTGCATCATGTCTTGTTCATGTGTGGTGTGTTTACTATGTTGTGTGCTTCTTCTTGTTAGCTCCCGCTTCGCATCGTGAGGATTCGTCGCTCACGCTTGGTTCGCTTCATCCGCTCGCCTTCTTCATGGACTCGCTCTTCTTCCTTGCGATTTCGGCAAGATGACCGCTACCCTGGATCTCACTACTATCATTGCTATGCTAGTTGCTTCGTTTTTCGCTATGCTGCACCTATCACTTGCTGCTCGCCACCTAATTGCCATGTCACCTCTAACCTTTTGCACCCTTCCTAGCAAACCGTTGTTTGGCTATGTTACCGCTGTCAGCCCTCTTATAGTGTTAGTTGCAGGTGAAGATGAAGTTTGTTCCTTGTTGAACATGGAGATGTTGTTCCTTGTTGGAACATGTTTACTTGTTGGGTTATCACAATATATCTTATTTAATCAATGCATATATATACTTGGTAAAGGGTGGAAGGCTCGCCTTATGCCTGGTGTTTTGTTCCACTCTTGGCCCTAGTTTCCGCTATATCGGTATTATGTTCCGGATTTTGCGCCCCTAACGCGGTCGGGTGATTTATGGGACCCCTTGACAGTTCGCTGAATAAGACTTTTCCGCAAGGCCCAACATTGGTTTTACCATTTGCCTCACCACCACCTACTTTTCCCTTGGGAGTCCTCTCAAGGGTCATCTTTATTTAGCCCCGGGCCGCTTCTGGCTGGTTCGAACCGAGTCACAGGGCCACCTTGGGGCAACTTGAGGATTGGTTTTACTCGAGCCTGTCTCATCCGTGTTGCCCCGAGAACGAGATATGTGCAGCTCCTATCGGGATTGTCGGCGATCGGGCGGTCTTGCTGGTCTTGTTTTATTGTCTGTTCGAATGTCTTGTAGCCGGATTCCGAGACTGATCGGTCTTCCGGGAGAAGGAATATCCTTCGTTGATCGCGAGAGCTTATCATGGGCTTGTTGGGACACCCCAGGGTTTGAACTTTCAAAGCCGTGTCATGTTATATGGCAGATGGGAATTTGTTAATGTCCTGTAGAAAACCCGGTTGATCTTAATTAAAATACACCAACCGTAAGCGAATCGTGAGTGTCTCTTTTCGGGTTGATCGAGAGGAGAACACGGTTTCGGGTTATGTCTGACGGTAGGAGTTTAGGATCACTTTGATCATTGCTAGTTGACATGCCTTTGTTTCTCTTCTCGCCTCATTTGCGATGTTAGCCACCATATATGCTTAGTCCGCTGCAACCTCACCACTTTATCCCTTCCTTTCCTTTAAGCTTTGCTAGTCTTTGATACCCATGGTAATAGGATTGGAGTCCTCGTTCAGAACACAC